>CM056169.1:1276657-1341431 GCA_029691765.1 Entomobrya proxima
AGTGCTGGAACAAGTTAAAATATAAATAAAAAATGTTGTGCAAATTGTTGTCGTTTTTTCAAACAAAGTGTTATGTTCCATTAACAGTTCATTGCTTATTTATTTCCCAAAAGCACAAATAAAAGTATTATCTTGTATACTGAATGGGTGCACATTTTCAGTTCCAGGAATTGACTTGAAATTTGATAAAATGTATGGTGTTTGTATGGAAAACGCATCTTCTCAATGAAATCATGGACTTTGGACTGTCGTCTTTCTATCTTCTGCTTTGATGTTTTGTTTGCTACTTTATAAATTTATAAATACATAAAACAAAAGAATCATTCTCATTTTTTACAAAGATTTAGCGAAGGTTTAGCAAGACATTTTGTGACTCAGACTCAGACGCACAGATAAGTGGCTCAGTAGAGTGTAAAATACACGCAATAATGAATCATAAAATTAATGAATTTACTTTGAGCATAAGAAACTTAAAGAGCAAATATTTATCAAGTTTACTTTTCGACGATATAATTCCCAGTGCGTTAACGTGCCACTTAGAATGTACAAATTTGATGATACAACCTATCATTTAATTTTTATTAATTACGGTGCTAGGTGTGTGCTCAATGTTCAGAAGTTCATAGTCTGCCAGTACGCATGTCCTTGATCTTTTTTCTGTATGGTCATTTTGTATGGTTATCTGAAATTGAAACTGAGAAAAGGTTTAAATTTATTAGCCCGTTTTGATCTGTGCATCTTGGGTGATTTTTCATGAGAATGATGGTCAAGTGTAAATGTGTGCTTTTCCAAAGAAAATGGTGTGGTGCTTATCGCATTCAAGTTAAAGTTCTTCCCAAGACGATAATATACTTTGGTGACCAGTCCAAAGTCACTACTTGGTAGCGTAAAAATGCCTGGAGCCAGTCTGTGTCAAAAACTACCTGCTCTACTCTGGCTGGAGCCTCTTAATTCAGTCTTGTGCAATAGGTCACAGAGACAGCTAAATGTAATTCATCAAGTTTAAAAAATAGAAGGAGTTGATGTTAAAATGATTGATTGTTGATGACAAGCTCATAATATGTACAAGTAGTGTATAATCTTTACGGTTCAGTCGGAGGACAAACAGGCAAAAAAATTGTAAAATGTTAATTTTAAAATCGGAGTGAACATCAAAATGGACATTTAAACATAAGAATGATTACCTAATTGTGCATGTGTTTTATGCAAGTTGATAACTTTGAACTATCTTTAAAAATCCGGTCTCCTTTTGGCAGAATTCTACCAACAATTCTGTCAAACTATTTTTACGGTTTGTCTCCCAACTGCTAATTAACTTTTTAATTAAAAGACAAGACAAGGTATACGTAATGAATTGTAGGATCAGGATCAGTTCATAAAGTATCCATTATACATTATAATAGTTATGTGTACCCAGCAGCAATACAGACACGTACTATAGCTTCGTTAAAATGTTCATTTACGAGCAGACAGAATCATGATCATGATCACTGGGATATTATGATAAGCATCATTTTTTCCGTTTTAATTGCACTCCATGCAGCAGCAACAGCAGCGCAGCAGCTTCGTTCTTCCAAGCAGTTTCGTTGCTCTTGTGTTTCTCTGTGTGCTCAAATTACATTATTTTACGGGCTTGTCACTTCATGGAATATTTTTGTATTATCGATACTCTCTCAGCTCACATCTGTGACCCAAATTAAAATGTCTTGAAGAAATGGATGTGACATGAATGCATACAGAATATAGATATGCTCCAGCTACCTGGTTTACATTTAAAAAGCTTAAAAGTGTATGCAGTTCTTTTTAAAAATTTGACGATGGTGACGATGATAATGATGAGGACGATGACTGATGACTTAAAAATATATTGTACAGCAACCTGTTGTTCTGATGCTGTTTTACACTTAAGTAATTAGCGTGTACATTTTTATGGCTATATGATGGAGCTCAGTTTCATTCCAGCCACGGAGAAACCCTCGTCAATAGTTAGTCATTTTATTCTGTGCTCATTATCATGTCATGTCCAAAATCTTGATAAGTTTCGTTTAAAAAACTGAGTACTTTTTTAACCCTTTTTAAAATAGTTAACTATGCAAGTTTCAAAAATTGTTTTAAGCGTGGGCATCACCCTTGCCGTTTTAGCAGTGGGTGTGGGATGGATTGCCTTTCCGCAGTTGTTAAAACTTAAAATTAAAAAGGTATACACAATATTTCTGAATAAATTGTTTAAAGAACATTTTTAAGAATAATTCATAACACCCCATTATTATTAAAATAGCAAATTAGACTAGAAGAAGGTGGCGAACTGTTTGGCAGATGGGTGGATATTCCAGTGCCGATTTACCAAAAGGTTTATTTTTTCAACGTAACCAATCCCCAGGATGTGGAACGGGGAGAAAAGCCCGTGTTGGTGGAAATGGGACCTTATGTCTACCAGTAAGATAACCCATTTCATTTCACAAAACTATTTTTCATGAAAAAAAATTACAGAAGCAATATGAAAATTTTTGTGCATGCTGCAGAAGCAACCGAATGGTAAAACTAATAATTTTAATGGACAATTTTCAAAAGAAAAGTTGAAAAGTGAAATGGGCTACTATTTAATTTTAGACAAAAGCGACAAAGGGTTGTGGAAAATATTGACGTGGAAGGGGACACGATAGACTTCCGTCCAAAAATTACCTACTATTTTCGCGAGGACATGTCCGTAGGTCCGGAAAGCGATGTGGTTACCCTAGTGGACATACCTTTTGTGGTAATTCGCTAGGAAAACAGCTTGATAACATTGAATGCTTTAAAAAAATATATAATTTTAAAAATTAATGTAGAGTGCAGTAGCCGCTGCCATGCAAGGTTCGGTAATTGCCCGCACCCTAGTCCGCGACATTACGATTGACCATGATAAAAAGCTTTTTATGCAAAAAACCGTGGGCGAGCTTACTTTTGGAGGATATTACGAGCCGATGATGAAGGACTTGGGAGAACTTAAGGGAGAGCAGCTATTGCCAAATAACACGTTTGGTATTTATTACGGGGTAAAAAATTTAAAAGAAAGGACTATATTCAGTCTAGTACCAGGGGGTGAAATTTCACCCCCCAAAATACACAGAGGGGGTGAAATTTCACCCCCCTTACCTAATTAATTTTTTTTCAAAAATTAACACAGGAGTGATTTTTTTAATTAATTGACCAAAAAATATGCAAAAATACTTATTCGATGCAGAAAAATATTGCAAATTTTTCAGTCATAATTGCAAAAAAGTAGCATGTGTTATTCCATAGTTATGCAATATTTAATGTTGAAATTTTGGAAATTCGATAACTCAAAAATCTCGTGTTGGAATTTTTTGCAAATTGGCCATAAAATAGCACATTTTTTGTAGATTCAGATGGTGTGAATAACATGTCTGGCGTTTTAATTTCAGTACTTCAAAATATCAAAAAATTGCAAAAATCAGGTAAAATTTGTGGTTTTTATTTTTTCTTGCTTGCGTTTCTAAAACGCCAGACATGTCATTCACACCATCTGAATCTACAAAAAATGTGCTATTTTATGGCCAATTTGCAAAAAATTCCAACACGAGATTTTTGAGTTATCGAATTTCCAAAATTTCAACATTAAATATTGCATAACTATGGAATAACACATGCTACTTTTTTGCAATTATGACTGAAAAATTTGTAATATTTTTCTGCATCGAATAAGTATTTTTGCATATTTTTTGGTCAATTAATTAAAAAAATCACTCCTGTGTTAATTTTTGAAAAAAAATTAATTAGGTAAGGGGGGTGAAATTTCACCCCCTGGTACTAGACTGATATTCAAAGTGCAATGGGTCTGGGCAAAATAGGATTATATGCAAAATTAATGGGGTTTGGGCAATTTTTTGTAGAAAAATGCAACAGCGGGTGACCTAATGACTATCTATAGTGGAGTGCAGGACAACTCCAAATTTGGTGATACTATTGCCTGGAAAGGCAATACTGAGCTTGAATTTTGGGATAGTGACTATTGCAACATGATAAATGGCAGTGATGGGAGCGTATTTCCACCTTTTGTGACGCGAGACCGAATACTGCGTATTTTTAGTCCTGATATGTGTCGATCCATTTATATGACTTATTTGGAGGATGTTGAGGTATTGGGAGTACCGGGTTACAGGTTTATTACGCCCAGAGAAGTGCTTGAAGACCCGAGAAAAAATCCGGAGAATATTTGCTACTGTAAAAGTGCAGGGATGGGGGATTCGGAGGAAGAAGAGTTGGATTTGGACGGATGTAGTAAAGCGGGAGTGTTTTATTTGGGGCCGTGTAGAAAAGGAGCGCCGGTGGTGGTTAGCTGGCCACATTTCTTTGATGGGGATGAGGAGTATGTGGAACAGAGTGTGGGATTGAGTCCGGAGAAGGAAAAGCATGAAACTTTTATTGTTTTGGAACCGGTGAGTAGTTTTTAAAAGCTTCATGAAATTTTCTATTACGAAATTTGTAATTTGCATTATGTAGCTTCCTTCATACCTAGCATTGTTCGTATGTAGCGTATTTCGTAAACGTAGCAAATTTTAAATACCAAATTTACAAGTAGAAAGTCGGGTTTTTGCGCTTCCGGGTTTTGCTTCTGGAGAAACTATATGAAAAATGAATAATTGGTTAACTTTTTCGGGTTTTGCAGAACACGGGCAGTTTGATCAAGGCCAGCAAGCGATTTCAAATTAACGTGGAGCTCAAGCCAAGTAAAGCATTCAAGCCCTTGAAACGCGTGCCCCACATGCTAATGCCGATTCTGTGGGCGGATGAGGTAGAATATACAATAAATTGAAATATTGTGTTCTAAACTAAGTCAAGAAGAAAGTTGAATCATAAGTTTAATTTGTGTGTGGGTTGCTTGTTTCTGTTTGAATAGTCTGTGCAGCTAAATGAAGACAATGCCGCGATGATCAACAGCAAGCTAATGAGACCCGTGCAAATTGTTAGTATTGGCAGTTGGTCGTTGGTGGGACTAGGCCTGCTAGTGGTGCTACTTGGATCTCTGTTGTTCTTTAGGGAAAGTAAAAACTCGAAGGCGTACAAGGGCTAAACAAATATACAAAAAGGCTGAAAATAATTAAAAGAAAGTTGAAATTTAAAAAAATTAAGGCTCAAATTGTTTCTATTTTTTGTTCGGGACCAAAAAAGTAAAAAATGATGAATAAACTTTTTTCTGCGTTTTAAAATGAGTTGTTTGGAAATTTGAAGGTTTATCAAAATTATTTACTTGGAGAACTGTATTAAATGCGCATTTATTTTGTTTAAACGTCAATATTTGCTGCTGTTTGCAAGGTAGATAGAGAAAGTTTTAAGAAAGTAAATGCATGTTTATTACGCAACTTTGACTTTCACAATAGTACAGGGAAATAGAAAGCAAATTTACAAGCCTGTCTATTGTTTACTGTATACTCCAGTACACATAATTAGAATTCTTGAAATACTTTCTTTTATTCTCTTCTCGGAGAGAAAGTTGAAACCTTTCAAATTATTTGTTTTTGTGAAAATGATCTCCTAGTAAAAAGCTGTTTATGCGATTCTGTAGAGAGAATTATGTTACAAAATAGGTAAACTTACTCTTTTGTCTTTTGTATAATATTTGATAAAAAAGAGAATATTTTCTACATAACTGCAAATATCGAATTTCATGTAAAAAGCAACTTTCACTCTGAAGCTTTTTCCTTCAGCCTTGTTTTGTTCCTGGCTTGTGAAGCGAAGAGAATAAATGCGAATCAACATCTGTCTCTCTTTCTCTTGTGAAATGTGACTAGAAAGTTTTGTGCTTGTGCTTTTCACTTTACTTTCACTTGCATGCGTATCACATTTCAGCAACAGTCGAGAGAATTCAGAGAGAAAGTGGCACTTTTTTAAGAGAGAAAGTTGGAGAAAGCTTAGACTTTTGGGGAAAGTGAAACTTGGTATGAATTCCAATCAAGAGAAAAAAAGTTGTAGCAGTTGGTCTTGGTGATCGAGAGAAAATGTTTAGAAATGCATGTGACTTTCTCCAAAAGAGAAAGTGTAATCAATTTTGGGTAAAAACTGTTGAACTTTACAAGAGAGCCAATATTTCTCACGGATTCAAATTCCTTTCGCGTGCACAATGTACAAAGTGTTTATGCTAGAGAGAGAAAGCAGAGAAAATAAAAAATGGCTTAAAAACAAAGTAATCTCACGTTGACTATGCATGAGCTTGTTATAATGCATAATGCCAATTAAATCCAATGACTTTGCTATCTTCTATTCTCATTGTAAAGCTTTTTTTCATGCTTTTTTATTTGACACCTTGCTAGAAAACGTGCGCGGGTGTGAGAAAAAGTAGGGGAGAAAGTATCGGATTAACAAGCTGTTTTATTTATTAGGATTTTTTTTGAAAGCGATTAGTTTACTGGGAAAATGGCTTTTATTTTAATAGAGTGAATGGATAAATGAGTACATCAAGTGGAATGAGTAGGTGTGGAAAAAGGAAAAAGTTTATTAAAACGAGAATAACGAAATTGAAAATGAAACAAAATGCCATTCCAATCTCCAAGTTAGCTAGTGATCTCTTTGGGTTGAAAGCAGCTACACTCTCCACCTTCCCAGTTAATAGACAAATACAGAACCATGTAGAATAGAATGCAGCCTGTTGTAAAAACGCCCACCATTGCCATTCGAAAGCGAGAATGCTACAAAATTTAACAAAATTTTGGTAAAAAATTAGCTTTAATTTTTTCGTAAATAAATTTACTATAGCTTTACTTGAGCATCTCGATGAAAAAAGCGCATCGTTTGAGGTGGCATGTAGGCCCTCGGGGGATCCAATTGCAACTCTGTATCCACGCGATTTAAATGAATCTCCATGGCAATCTGAAAAGCTAGTTGGTATCCCAGAAACACACAGTAAATGCCGAAGGTTAAACAGCTCATAACTCCATAAGGCATTGCAGCCGCTGACATAACCACCGTTACTGCGCACAAATACTCCAGCCAACTAAATAGCCATTGAAGTCCGATTTGAATAATACGCGATTCAGCTTCCAGCACGCGAAAAGCACCCACTATCAAGTGAAAAGTAAAAAGGGCCAGTGTTCCATAGCCCAGGTAAATGTGCACTTTGGTGGCAGTAGTCCAAACGATTTTATAGGCGTGCATGGCGTAGATACTTCCAAATGAAAAAAGCAAAGCGGCGACAAGACACAAATTGTGAATTGCGTACCACCAAAATTCCTGGAGAAAAAAGAGTCGGGAATCACGGTAAAAGCGGGTTAGGAAGAGGGCTACTGGAACAAGAACCACCCAAGCCAGTAGCATGTAAACAACGTGCGTTCGTCTTCCTTGGATTTCCACAGGCGGTTTGGTAATCAGTTCAGGGCAGCGTTTTTCTTTAGCCATTTCCTCCATTTTAAATTTTTGGTCATCTTCATGCTCACCCTTTAGTTTCCTCATGTGGCAATCCACAAAATCGGGATCAACATGCTGCTGTTGAAATAGGTCCCATCCGCCCAGGGTGTTGTTGAAGGTGGGCTTCAAAAGCTGGTACCTTGCCGAGTAGCTGTAAGGTCGGTTGGTATTGCAACATTCGTTTAGGCAACTGACTATGCGGTAACTCCAAAATAACAGTAGAACGGTTAAAGCAATTCGCTCCATTTCCACTTCAATGAGCAGTGTTTACAAGAAAAAATTAATCTGCAATTAAGTTAAAACCAAAATACTAATTAACTTTTCAAGCTAAAAATTTATAGTATTTTTTGCAACAAGCAGAAACAGAGGAATGGACAATGGACTGATGCCTTGAGGGGTAACTTTTATGAGTAGGTTAGCAGCTGACTGTTGACATGGAGCACAACAGTTACCATGGCAGCAACAAAGGAACGAGGACAAAAGGAGAAAATAAAGCATTGGGGCAAATGGAGGAATTATGAATCGAAGAAGCAGACCAAACTTGACACAGAAATTTGTGAAGTGAAAAATTTGTTTTGTTGAAAAATACCGATTTTTACTCCTCTCTCTTTTAAGTCTCCAGCTTTAAGTGTTTCCTAGTCATGTGTAAAGTAATTTTGTGTAGGCGTACGTTTAACCCCTTTAATCCCACCTTTTAAGCTGTTTATATAACTTGCACTTGTATAATATTCAACATCACGCGTAAACTTTCACCTTTTTTCTAGCGGTGAAAGTAAATAAATGTCGGGTTATAGGTATAGGTTTACTAACAAGTTTAGGGCTGCGGTGTATTATTTCGGCCCACCAACCACCTTTTCTTTGACTGTTTTTGTGGAGGAGGAGAAAGCAGAGAGAAAGTTGGAGAAAGTTTTTGTGTTCAAAATCCATAAGTGTTTATAAGAATGGCATAACTCTCCATCTCAAGTGCTGCACTTTGGAATTTATTTCAGTATTCTGGTCTGCTGCTTTCACTCTTCACTGGGTGGTGAAAGTTCAAGGGTCAGCAATAATCAAAGACGTTTTATAAATTACCTTGTAACCAAATGGCATCTGAAGTGCGGGCATAAGAATTCTAGGCAAATATCAAAGAGAAAGTGAAAAGGTGGCGCGGGTCAACCAAAATCAATTTTCATACAGCCCACGTCCCACATTTCAGATATAGTAATATTAGTGCCGAATTTATGTCAATAGGGGTAAGCCATCATAAATAAAATCCATTCCGCTTCACTGACAGGAAAAGCTCGGAGTATTCAAATTCTACTCAAAGCATTCATGCAGATAGGCAAACAAAAGCTTTCACTTTGTAAAGTGAAGGGAAAATATTATGCTGGATTTTAAAATAAAATGGACTACCGCATTCCATATTATATTTTTTATCTGGGGAAAGTACAGAATAAAGTGAAAGTTGAGTAGGATGTAGATTGAAATAAACTGTCGCACGTCCACGTCGCTGGAGAATGGCGTGCGGGTTAAAATAATAAAAATCTCAGTACTTTCTCTGGACCAAAATCTACATGACCAATTGAAATTGTATAAAATGCTCTCTGGGGAAATATGGTTAGCAATGTGACGTTTTGACTGAAAAGGGCATTAGCAATACTATTTGGGCGGATTTTCTCTGCTTTCTCCGTGTTTTTTGGGCGTGTGTCTGTGTGTTTATGTTAAAATCCAAAAGCTGATGCCACCACTTTCACCACGATCAGACTTCAGTTTTTGCAAGAGAATGACTAATAGAAACAAGTTTTGCGTGGCATAAAATGAGAAATCAATACTTGTCCTTTTTGATGTTCTCTCTACATGTATTGCTTTCACTGGCTAAAATAACTTTACGGATGAAAGGGCGAAAAGGATTTCTGTATCACTTTTTTGGTGAGAGAAAGCTGTGCAAAGAGAGTTACAATCCAGAAGGCCAATTTTGGCCTTAACGTGACATTATACTTTAGTGTGTGTGCTTTCTCCTTTCTTGGGTATTTGGTCAAGATGAAGATTGTATGTGTGTGTGTGTGCATGCAACATGCCGGGAGAAAATGAATTGTAGAGAAAAGAGAAAATAGAGAAAGATTGCATTGTAAAGTATACAATATTCTCTCATTACTTTCTCCACTTTCTCTTTATCATAAGCTTCAAATGAAATGTTTAAATTGCGCACAAAAGACCTTTCGCTTTTTTCTTTTTTAGAAGGAACAATATTTGATGTAATAAGCTGGAAGGAATAGGATTACCATTATGTAATGTGCTTTCACTTTGTGCTACTTTCTCTTTTTGAAATTTGAACGGGAGAACAAAAGCTGTTTTATGTTTTATGTTCATTTTGGTATCAAATGCGCAGTAAAAGGAAAATGAAGCTTTGAATGCTTTCTCTTTTTTAGAAAAAAGAAAGTTTGAAAGAAAATATAAAATGTGCTGACAGAAATGGATTACGTAATTGTCAGAAATTAGAAGCGGGTTTGAATGAAGTTTTGTAAGACTGGTGTAAAATGTGCTGAGTAAAGAGAAAGTTGGAGAAAGCTTACTATTTATAAGCTTGTTTAGAAAAAAAATTAAATTGCGTAATACTTTTTGGTGTAAAGTGTACCAAACGCGGAAATGAAAGATTTGAAGGAAAAATGTTTGAGTGGGCGTTTGGTATATTTTTAGGTGAAAGCAGAACGTGTTTACAAACGACTGTATCAATAGCACCATCATCCTTCCTGTCGATTTCGATTTTACATTCTGAAATTCCGGGAAAAGCTAAGAGGATTTTATAGAAATTTTGAGTATCATTTTTCCCTTCAAAACTATTATTAGGCGACTTACCGACTCACTCATTTTTTTGAGAGTTATACGCCACTATAGAAAATCTGACAAAATAGCTTGTGGGAGTATCCTTTGCTTAAGGTCAAATAGTCACTTAGACCATTATTGAGAGTCGTTAAATAGCTATTAGGTATAACTCGATAATATATTTTTGGTACGGATGCTTTACAACAACTGCTGCTTGCTGCCATGATCATTTTATATTGCCGTGTTATTTTTTATCTGCCACCCACGGCAATATTCTGAAAAAATGAGAGTGTATGCTTTACAAACTGTCAACTAGAATTTATTTTATGTGCTTTCACTTTTCACTTTCTCCTTTTTACTGGAAAGTCAATTTATATATTGGGTTGTGGTTATTATTTATACAGCACATTAAAATAATCAATTTTGCAGCTTTCTCCTGTACTCTGGTGATTTTGGGTGGAGAAAGTTGCAGTGGAGTGTGTTTGTAGAGTAGATCATTTTAGAAAAAACTGCACCGTCACATCATTTACAGATTTTTAGCTAAGCAATAAAAAAGAGAAAGCACTGAAAGTTGCTAAAATGCCAACACATTTTATGTGATTGTGACTGCCCTAAATTCAATATTTGGTAAGCTAGACAAACGATCTGTTTTGTCAGTTTACTTCTGACTGTTGCATTTTCCCATTTGGTTTAGTATTTTAGCTTGCGCTGCCAAAAAAATGGGGAAAGGAGAAAGAAAATTAGTTATTTCTGTTGCTGAACGCTCCAATAAACTTTACACTTTGTAAAGCGGTTCTCTCCTCCTCCACCATCCCATTTCCGTTTGTACTATTTGATACCCGGATAAAATAAATGGAACGTGTGTTTGCAACTGACACTTTGTTATTTGTTACTGCATTTTTATTATTTAGGTGATAATTTTTTGTGTCAGCAACGCTATTTTGCAAAATGTATATCGAATAACAACAACTGCTGCGTAGAAGTAGCGTAAATTGGGGCAATTTAATACTTTAAGGTGGAGTAAGTTCTACTTTAACCACTTTCTTCTTTCCTTCTTCTAATTTAATTTCTACTTAACCTTGCCTCCTCTGCAATTCTAATTTAAAACCTGATCATGTGCTGTATTCTTTTCTGACGTAAAAAGTGAAAGCCTTTTGTACTTTCGCCCTCCTACTTGTTTATTACTTGTTGTAAATGCAAATCCAATTTAGCGTTTTTTGTTCTTTTCTTTTAGATCCCGTGTTTTTACATAAAAGCTTATGATCATGTTTTATTAGTTCTTTTGAAAAGGGAAAATTAAAAGTCAAGAGGTTAATCTAAGAACATGGGAAAGCTTTTTGGTGTAGATTTTCTGATAGTCTTACTTTTACCCACTTTAGCTTTCCAAATTGTAAATTTTTCTTAAAAGAATCAGCCTTCGAATGAGAATTTTTCTGCATCTGATTTATTGCCGTTTTTGCAACAAAATTGGTTCTAGTGGCGTTTAACCTAAGCCAACTTACAAAATGCAGTAATGTTTTGCACATTGCCATTTTCTCCATGAAACATTGTCAGCTTGACTGAATGCATTTTTACAAACCTCTCCAGAATCAAATTGAACATCGCAGCTTGTTTTTATTTCTTTTTGTTTCAACGGCGTCAAGCCTGGTTTGATTGCTGCCATTAGCTTCAGAAAATTGGTCACTTTTCTGTCATTTAATGTTGCCATGTTGCACACGAGTGTGTTTAAATGGCACACTATTTTAGTAAAGGGGCACGGGAGGTGCGAGATGCGAGATGTAATTGTCATTCCAACCATGCGTTAACCTTTTCCTTTAGTTTTTAAACTTGGCTTTATTGCAATCCCATTCTGTATAATATGCATTCTTGGGAAAGTGGTAAAAGTGTGGTTTCAATTTTGAAGAGAAAGTATTCTGTTCTCTTTGTAAGTTGCACTTTAGTCTTATGGTTTGGCTTTAGAAGTATTTCTAAAGGCTGCGCAAAAACTTGTTGTCGATAGTGAAGCTTTGTGAAGCGAAGAACACAATGGATTTTATTTTTTAAGAGGGCTTCGCATTGAGAGCAGTCATTGCTCCCGTTGCAAAATTCCACAAGAGAAAGGTTGGGTGAAAGTACATTCAGTAGAATGTCGATGAAATTTTCTCTAAAGCTAGAAGGCATTCCCTTTTTGCATGTTTTCCTCTAGAAAAGAAGGGCTTAACAGTAAACATGTTGGAAATACAAAATAACAACTGGAAAAGGAAATCGGACTAAAAATGTGTCAATAATATTTTTAGGTTGTTGCAAAAAGGATGTAGAAAATGTTTTGTATTTTTCTGCCATTTTCCGTAAAAAAATCTTGTGTTTATTTTTGTAAAAATGTTTTCGCTCTAGAAAAAACAAATGGCTTTACAATTTAATATAGTTTTAGTAGTGTCTGTTAAAGTCTTAAACTTTAAGTTTTCAGGTGGAAAAATACAAAATCTTTGCAACTATTTTAAAGCTAAGTCCAAATTTGTAAGTTACAAATTTTACAAGAATCGGTTATTTGGAACTCTAATGTAATTTTTCCCTAGAGGACAAACTTGGTAGGCATTGACAGCAACACTTCGTGCCATTTTGCAAAAAAAGTAAATAACGTTCGTGCCATTTTAAATAAACGTGTTGGAAACATAGAAGAATCCAAATCCAGCTTTAATAATACTTGAATACACATTCTTGTATATGTTTGCTCTAGAAAGGAACGCGGAAGATTTGCTTATTTTTATGCCATTTCCGTAGTATGCATAGTACCTATATTGTTTATTGAAAAAATGTCTTTCAATTTTCCAAGAAAGAACAAATGTGTCACCCTCAAAACAGAAAGCTGTCGAATGTCTGCTTTTCTTGCCACAACAGCTAGACAAGCCTTCTATTTACTAATCCAAATCCAACCGCTTTTCCAGACAGTTGCTTTTCTATTCTATACACTTTTTAATAATTTGAAATCTGGATTTTGTCAAAAAAGGAATGGGACGCACGTCGCATTCAAATTTATCTTTATGCTTGAACGAATTTACAAAATACAGAGCACAAGGTGTGCCAGCAGCTTTCCAATTCATCTATTTTGAAATCTGAAGACAGGAGAAAGCTGGAGAAAGCGTGATGGGTTTTAAGATTATATTTTTTGACAAAAGGTAACATTGACTGTAATCTGTTGTTTACCAAAAGTGCTGAAATAAATTAACATGTCCACATTTCTGTCATTTTATAAATCTTAAAATCTTCTGACAAATAAGTTGTTTTGAAAATTGTACAAACCCACGAAGGTTTTTAAGCTTTGCGGCTTTTTTGCGTAGTTTCTAGCTTTCTCCGGTGACGTACAAAGCATTTTTTGCAAATATTTGCAATCCATTCCATTTCTCTGCGTATTATTGTCTCTTTCTCTTTTGGAAAAGAGCAAATGGCAAGGACACGGAAAATTGTTATGATCCAAACAGCTTTCACCACACAGAAGATAGAAGACACAGAACTGCACCGGACTTTAATTATGATATGCAGTAAATACTAGGCAGAGAAAGCAGCAGCTTAGTGTTTTCAAGAGTGGGCGTTATGTGTTCGTCGGAGAGAAGAACAAAGCATTTTGTAGAATTTGTGGTCCACTCCACCATATTCGAACAAAACCTATATCTATTATAAGCTTGTATTCTATAGGTTGCGGTTTTGTTCCCTTCATTTTCTATGAACTAACCAGCATACACCCAGTGAGAAAATGAAATGAAACGCTACCAGCATCGGTAAAACAGTTCTAGCCAGAAAACCCAAGACAAATGACAGAAAACAGGGTGCAAACCACACCAGTGCTTTCACTCCAGTGTCTAGTGTCCGGAATTGCCCCAGGAAAACATAATTTCATTTTGAGTGTCTCTCTGCTCAACCTCAACCTCAAACTATTTTTCCGCCTATTTAACCATTCCCTACGCGCACCCGGACTTTCTCTCTTTGATTATGCACGTAGCTCTTTGGGTAATTTAATAGTAGAGCCAAAGGCTAAAAACGAGAAAATAGCTGAGTGTATAAACATATCATACTTAGAAAAAACAATATTATTATTTTCTTCCTACTTTCTCCAAAAGAAAGTGGAGAAAGTCTGACAACAAATTATTATATATATTTGGCAAAACAAAAAAGAGAGAAAATGAAGGGCTCAGAGAGAGAAAGCCAGTCTTTTTGGTTTGCTTTCTCCGTACTTTCTTCACAGAAGAAAGTAGACTGGACTTGTGTGGTGTCATAAGCTGTTTGCTGGATATTTGGACTGACTACCAGAGGCTTTGCTAATTCCCAAAGGGTATCATAGAAACTTTTTTTCTGAAGAGGATTCTCAACGAAAGAGAAAGTAGAGAGTAGTACTACGAAGGCACTCTGGGCCTTTTTCTCTCTTTGGACCAAGCGAAAAGAAAATATTGATTGCCTCTTGAAAAGAGAAGAGAGAAAGTTGCGCCAGAGCACACATATTGTTTCCCCGGACCTAAAAATATTTTTGCAGAAGAGAAAGTAGAACGTATGAACAAAAAGAGAAAAGGATATGGGATGACGCTGCTGCAAGCATAAACTGTAGAGAGAGATACGTGACTGTTTACCAATATCAACTGAGATGAGCATTAGTTTCCAGGGACTACAAGATATACCTAAAAAAGAGAAAGTATACTTTGTATATAATATTTTGCAACAAAAATATCTTTGTCCTTGTTCCATCCACAAGTGGTACGCTGCTTTTATACAGTGACATTATATAAATGGTTATATGCTCATTTATTTAGGATTTTAGTAACATTTTCTCTGATGATAAAAAGGTGGCATTAATTTTGGACAAGAGGCTTAAATGTATTTTTTCCTTTTGGAAAAGTTTATTATCTGCGGGCGCAGTATTTTTTTCTAGAGAAAGTTTGCGAAAAAAATACAAAGTTGTAGAGGTTTTTTTGTAAGAATAGAATGTTCAAATGGTGACAAGAGTTTTTGATAACGACTTGTTGGACAGAAAGGCTTTGTCGGAGTATCAGTTTGTGGCAGATATGAGGTGAAAAAGGAGAAAGAAGTTGGCTATTGAAAAGGAAATTTGGTGACCTTTAGACAAATTCAGAGGACAAATGGCGCATTTGAAAGTATTTTTGGAAAAGTTGAAAGCCGCTTAAGATATTTGTCGATTTTAGAAATGGTTTTATGGTCAAGTTAGATAGAAGAAAAGCAGAGATGCAATTTGGTTAAATGATGATTGAAATTAAACCGACAATATTAAGCTAATTAGCATTTAAAATATAACGGGAAAAGTTTTTTGCACCAACCGCATGTTGCGCATCACACACTGTGCTTAATTATGCCTATTATGTTATGGCGTGTAATAAAAGCATAGAATATCAGATAGAATTACAAATTACACGGAGCTCTCTCGACTTTCTCTGGAGAAAGCCACTAAATTATTATGATAGCATAATATTTCTGGGTATAAAGACGGAAACTGGTTTAATGAATTTGTCGCTAGAATATATATTTTGAGAGAAGTTTCACACGCCCCCATACTTTTTTTCTGGCAACAGGAAGCACTTTCTCCCACTTTCACTTTTGTATGGATGCTTGGAAAGATGTAGAAAACACGAAAATGCGACGTAATTGTTATAATATGCCCAAGTTTTACACCGCTTTAGATAACAAAGTATGTGGAGAAAGTATAGCGTCAAACATCGGCAGAGAAAACTCAGGAAGTAGGGATCTGATAATAGGCCGATTTCAGAATGCCCCTTTGCCTGAACACAGATGCAATATAGCTGGAATATGGAAATACAGCGCATTAAAAAAGTTTTATGGTGAAAGCCAGCCCAAAACGGGGACTACTGCTTTCACTAAGCTTTAAGCTTATGTGCAATCTTTTACCGTATTATTATTATCCCGTTGCTGTATATAATGTTATTACATTTGGAATGCCGCTGATGCCCGCATATATACATATCTCCATGTTGAAAGTATGGTAGCAGATGCAGTGGGAGTTAAAGCAAAGGCAACAGGACAAAATGGATTTTTTTCTGTGAGTGAAAGCAGCATCCTGTGCGCTGTACTAGCCCAGCAGAGGAAAAAGTTACGACAGGGAAAAGGCGAGAAAAGTAGCTTTCACTGGCACACTTGTCCGTAGTCATTTGGAAGCGCTCCGTTGTGCCACTTTCACACTTTTGAGCTCTCTCTCACTTTCTTGCCTACTTGGTTTTCCAGCAGTGCACATTACCCCATAAATTACACTTTCACTTTTTTGCTTTCACGTTGAAAATAAATTTTGAACTTTCTCCCTTTTCGGCATGGCGGTTAATACCTCTAACGCAGTGATAGCCTTAACGGCTCAAGCTCTCTTGGTGCTGGCTTTAATTTGCTGTGTGTTCAGCGCCAAATTGCCCCCAGCAGCTAATCTAAACGCTGACCAGCAGCAAACTTCAGCTCAGCAACCCAAATCAATGGAAAGTCAGCAACAACAGCAAGTTATTCCCGTTTCTGCTGGAATTTCACGAAATAGTTTGCCCATAATTGCTTCCACGGATGATATTGAGGTTGTGGCTCATACTGGACCTGAGGGGCTGGGCAGACAAAAGAGGTACATTGGCTGGGGACGGCGCCCTTCTTTGAGATACAGCAAGGCTACATCCACGTTCGACCATGACTCACTGTTCAACAGGATTCACAACAATTTTGATAAGAGGTCAGTTTTCTATATGATATTGACTTTCACCGGAAGTGAAAGTGGAGAAAGCACGAACTATATATTTTTTCTCCTTTTGATTTCTCTGCAGGGGTGCTGGACCAGGAGCTCCCATTTCCAGCTTCAGAGAACTCCGAATGAAGCAAAAGGTTCCTAACATTCAGCTCCTTCTGCCCCACATGCCCATGCGAAACACCCGCGTTCCGGATAACGGCCCAGAGGACGACGGCCCACTTGAAATGGACCAGCCTGCTATTGGAGGCGGAAAGCTAACTCAAGAGGACTTGGAAGCACTGGCTTATCTTTTGGAGGGTGACATTCAATAAATTATTTCTCAGAAGCAAATTTATCATCATCAAAAGCGGAGAAAGTAAATTTGCATAAGAAAATTGAAAAATGCGTGTTCCAAGGACAATATTCTCTATGAAACAGGAAGAAAAGGTGAAGCTACTACTTATAAATATTATATACGGTATGCTACTAAAAATTCAATTTTTTCAAGTATTCCATACATAAGCACTAATATACCATCATCACATTTTGCACAAGGTGAAAGCTTTTTCTTATGCAATTTTATTCACATAAGCATATAGTTTATTCCACTTTAATGCACGGCTGCTTTCACTTTTCACATTTTATTAATTAATTTGTCGCATGAATTGGTATGCACGCTTTATGCACATATGTAAACGTTAGGTAATAAGTAATTATAAGGAAGGTCTATGGTCTATAGAAAGGCAGGAGAAAAGTGTATCAGCACATAATTAATTGGGTAGTACACGTAACAATTTGAATTGTCGTGTTGCACACACGTAAGCACGTAGATAATATATATAAGATATATAGACTAAATATATATGTTATGGTTTCAATGTCAATTTCTAAAGGATAAATTTAAAAGAAAAAAATTGGCATGCAAATTTTTTTAGAAATGAGCATATCGCACAGTATTATACACACAAGGTAGTTATCTATCTTTAGCTACAGTTCCAGAATCCAGAATTTATTGCTTGAGTTAGATTTTAGATTGCACTATTGCACCACTGCACGTTGCACTCTGCACTTGAAATAAAAATGCACGTTAGCTTATTTGGAAACAGAGGATATTTTAGAAAGGTTGCAACAAAATTGAAATTTTAAAGTCTTCCCCACTTTGAAAAATGTTGAGATTGATGACAATAAAAGGTGTAAATTTGGACAATAAATCGCGTTGTAAATGAAACTGGTAAGTAGACAGTTAGTTATATTAATTGGTGGTTTAAGTAGAATCTTTTTAAAGAAAAGGAAATTGTTAGCTCCAGAAAACTAACAAGCAGGGTTGGTTTCCTTAAAATTCTGAATATTTGAACACTAAGCCATGAATTTTGACAATAAAATGCAAAATTTGCTATAATAACAACTAACCTTGTTAAGGCTGGCAAGTTTTCTGGAGAAAACGGTTTTTGTCGTAGCGCTTATGATTTTCAGCTTTAAAATGAAACTTAAGGAAATGATGAAATTTATAACGAAGTTTGCGGTTGTCTTCCGAATTTGTAACGAAAAGTGAACATTAAAGCTTTTTGAAAATATAAAGCTGGAGTTTTCTTAAGTTTTGTTAAAACCTTTTAAGTTATTTGCAAAAATAAAGGAGAGCTGTATACATTATCAAAAACAATAAAAACTTACCATACATATTACCTTACCGTCTTCCAAAACTGCTATTTGGTAGTTTTTTAAATTTTCAAAATTTCAACCTATTATACCTCTCATTGAACTTATTACACGGAGAAAACTATTCAAAAATAAAAGCTTTTTGCATTCTTTGAAAACATTTTATGTTAAGTTATATGTGTGCTACAGTATCTGCGTATTTTAATTAAATTTCAAAACAGTTTACTAAATCTACACTCTAATCCGAGGAAACTAAAAATATTTAAATAACAACGTGTTATTACATATAAACTGTAAGAATATAAAGTAGTTATTATCATAATACCTCATGTAACATTTAATCCATTTTATGTGATGATGTGAAAATGTGACAATAAAATTTGGATCGATGATGGTTCTTTCTTTTATTTTAAATGCTTAGTAAAATCATTTAACAATTCTTGAAAATTTTTTAACGAGGTTCAGGAAACCCATTATCCGCAAACAACTGCTTTAAATAAGCTTGCGATCTTTTAGGCGTTCTGGGTCGCGCCGGATCAGTATAGTTGACGTAATGCACACCAAAGCGTTCCGTATAGCCATTTCTCCCTATTTAAAATAAAAAGCCGTTAAACTTTCTCCTCAAAAACTTTAAAATAATAAATGAATTTTTTCATACATTCAAAATTATCCATAAGCGACCAAGCCGTGTATTTCTTAACATTCACCCCATCCAATTTAATAGCTTTTAGCATATTATTCGTATATTCCCGATAATAGTCAATTCTCCTCTGATCATTCAATCCCTCCGCGTCCGTATCCGAAAACCCATTTTCCGTTACCCAAATCAACGGGTTATTATACGTGGCTTTAATCCATCCCAGCAATTTTCTGAATCCCCAAGGAACCACTCTAAACCACGCGCTTGCTGTGGGTGGCCATTCTTCAAGTTGGTAAGTGTGCACATTTTGGTCCCCGTGCCAACCAGGTTCTGTAGAATTTTGGGGAATTACAAGCTCAGTTGTGTAATGATTCAGTCCTAGAAAATCTAAGGATCCTTTAAGTTGCTCTTGCCAATATGCATCAAAAGTGGGCAATCTGGATTCCAATCTTCCTTCCAGTTCACTTTTAAGGTCAACAAGCTGGCGCATGACTGGCGGATAATCGCCAAAGAAAACGGGAAAGGCAAACCAACCGTGGTTAAATGCACGAGTGCGTTCAGCAGCCTCTAAATGCTGGGCATTATTGGGGTCTTCGGGTTCAAACCAGTGGCTATCCAAAGTTATTCCCACTGCACCTTGTTGACTTTCTTTAAATTCTTCAAGATAAATTCTGTAGGCTCGGGCGTGACTTTTTAAAATGTTGTGGGCGCATTGGTATGGTTGCTCTGCGCTTTTTATTCCGGGTGCATGGGTGCCATCAGCATAGCCGTTAGTGCAAACTACGCAAGGTTCATTAAATGTTATCCATTTTTTGACTCGGTCACCAAAGTAGCTAAAGGCAAGGCGGGCATAAGCTTCAAAATGTGGGACTATTGTGGAGTTGGCCCAACCGCCATGATTTTGAAGGGCTTGGGGAAGGTCCCAGTGATATAAGGTGACCATGGGCTCGATGTCATTAGAAATTAAAGTGTTAATTAGCTTGTTGTAGTAGTCAATCCCGCGTTGGTTTACTTGGTTGGTGGTGCCATCGGGTAGAATCCGGGACCAGGAAAGCGAGAAACGGTAAAAGTTGGCCTGTTTTAGTTAGAAAGGGACAAGTTTTGCATGAAAATTGATTTTTTGTGTTGTGCAAGGTTGTGTCTTGCGTTACCCCAACATTCTTGAGAAGCTGAACGTCTTCTTGGTACTTGTTATATGAATCGCAAGCTATATCTCCCGTACTGTTGTCCTTTATGGGACTGGGAACGCGGTGGGTAAAGTTGTCCCAAATGTTTGGACCTTTTCCGTCGGCGTTCCAGGCGCCTTCTATTTGGTAAGCAGCCGTGGCAAATCCTAAAACAGAAAAATGCTCTTTTTGCTAAATTCAAAATTTTAAAATGCTATAATAGGTTATTTGATAGGTAGGTATACCCCATTCAAAATCGTCAGGAAAGAAACCATATAGGAAGTCGCTATCATTTTGCTGTGCTGATGATTTAGCCACAATCAAGGCCAACAGCACCAAGCTGACCTTTTTTGTATCCATTTTGTATGTTGAGAATAATTAATGATGTACCCGCTATCTGGGTAGTTCCCAACTTGCCACTGACAGACAGATTTTTAAAACCATTTTTTCATGAATATTGAATGTTACATAATGTCAGCTCATCATAATTAATGCTTATGAAAATGTCCAGAGATAAGATTTGAAGTGTTTGCATCAATCATCCACAATGACAAAACAACAGAATCAATCAATCAATGACTAATTATTTTTTTATGTCAACTGGTTTGCTGTATCTTTACATTTTTAATAAATTACATTTTTTGGTTTACAAAAATACAGTTTTTATTTTGTAGCAACTTTCAAAATTTCAAAACTTTATTTAGGCTCAGGAAATCCATTGTCCGCAAACAACTGCTTGAGGAACGCCTGTGATCTTTTGGGCGTTCTGGGTCTTGCCGGATCGGTGTAATTAACGTAATGCACGCCAAATCGTTCTGTGTAACCTTCCGCCCCTAAAAATTCCAAAATAAGTCAACAATTAAAATAATTGCCTACATTTAAAATAAATATTTGTTAATTTTTCTCAAAGTACATTCAAAGTTATCCAGAAGCGACCACGCTGTGTACTTCTTAATATTACATCCATCCAAATTAATAGCCTTCAGCATATTATTTGTATAATCCCGATAATAGTCCACTCGTCTTTGATCATTCACTCCCTCCGCATCAGTATCCGAAAAGCCATTTTCCGTTACCCAAAGCAATGGGTTATCATACTTGTTTTTAATCCACACCAAAAGCTTACGGAATCCCCAAGGCACCACCCTAAACCATGAACTAGCCGTTGGTGGCCATTCTTCCTTTTGGTAAGTGCGTGTGTTTTGGTCCCCGTGCCATCCGGGTTCGGTAGAATTTTGCGGGGCGACCATTTCAGTGGTGTAGTGGTTCAGCCCTAAAAAGTCTAAGGAGCCCTTCAATTGCGCCTGCCAATAAGCGTCAAAGGCTGGTAGCCTAGATTCCAATCTGCCTTCCATTTCGCTTTTAAGGTCAACCAATTCCCGCATCACCTGAGGATAGTCCCCAAAAAATACCGGAAATGCGTACCAACCATGTTTAAAGGTAATGGCACGCTCCGCAGCTTCGACGTGTGTGGGATCATTAGGATCCTCGGGTTCGTACCAACCTGAGTCTATTGTAATTCCCACAGCGCCTTGTTGACTTTCCTTAAAATCTTGTTCGTACATTCTGTAGGCTCGGGCGTGACTTTTTAAAATGTTGTGAGCGCATTGGTATGGCTGTTCTGCACTGCGGATTCCGGGAGCGTGAGCGCCAACTCCGTAACCGTTAACGCAAACGACAAAAGCTTCGTTGAAAGTGATCCATTGCTTGACGCGGTCACCGAAGTAGCTAAAGGCAACGCGAGCGTAGTTTTCAAAGTGCTCAACTACGGTTTCGTTTGGCCAGCCACCTACTTCTTGAAGAGGTTGGGGAAGGTCCCAGTGGTACAGGGTGACCATGGGCTCAATGCCGTTGGCGAGAAGGGCGTTGATTAGCTTGTTGTAGTAGTCAATGCCGCGTTGGTTGATTTGCTTTGTGGTGCCGTCGGGAAGGATGCGGGACCAGGAAAGGGAAAAACGGTAAAAGTTGGCCTATCCAATAAAATGTGACGTTAGTTTTGAAATTAAAAAAAAGACATTTGGTATGACGTGTATTGCATTACCCCAACTTCCTTAAGAAGACGAACGTCCTCTTCGTACTTGTTATACGAATCGCAAGCAACGTCACCAGTACTGTTGTCCTTAATGGGACTAGGTACTCGGTGGGTAAAATGGTCCCAAATGTTTTCACCTTTGCCGTGGGCGTCCCAACCGCCTTCGATTTGGTATGCGGCAGTGGCAAATCCTAAAATGGAAAATATACTTTTAAATTGCACTTTTAAACAATTTCTGAAGACAAAATACGAGCATTTTTGTACCCCATTCAAAATCGTCGGGAAATTGACCGTACAAAAAGTCGCTATCGTTTTGCGCTAAAGAAGCTGCCGCTAGTGCTAAAAGCACTAGAGCTTTTAGACTAAACGCCATTTTTAAAAAGAATTTGGGAATAGTTGGGAATGTTAAGCTTATTCCCAGGACTTCCAACGGGTAACTGACAAGTTGGATAGTTTTCTGAAGTGCTTTATGCAGATGTTAACATGCGTTTTCGGAGTGATGATGGTGGTCATTGTCAAGTTTTTTCTGATTTAAAGGATAAGTGTCAGGCGATAAGATAGACATTTCAAGTTTTTAAAGTGGGAAATTATTTTACGAAAATTCCAGTGACTTATTTTACGGGGAAATGAACATTATATTATGAAAACAAATTGTTTTGCAAAGCTTTCGGCGTGTGTGTTGATGTCATATCGTTTTGCTGACAGATGTTAATGTGGTTATCATTTTTAGTTAATTAACCATCCATCCGTACAATTAATTGACACGTATATTATGACAAGATTTGATGCACACGTATCTAGGTATAATGGTAACGTGTGCTTTTCATTCAAAATAAGTTTTACACATGTGCATATAAAAGTGTAACTATTGAGAAGCTGATTAAGTAATAAACAAGCAATTACTATGCATTTGCAACAAATTTAATTTAATTTTAGTAAACCATTTAATTTAGTGCATCTTTTAAACTATAATACATGCATTTAGATGCGCTACAAGTTTTGTCATTTTACTATCCATTTGGCTTTGTACTAATCTTACCTATCTATTCTGTTTCTGTTCCATATACTGAACACACTAAGCACATAACAGACTCGAGACAGTTATCAAGGCCATTTCTTCCAAAAATCCAAACCAAACATTGAGTCAGACCTGGACTCTGACGTTTCGTCAATTTTTTATGGACATTCAGAGTTGCACTAAAGCATAATGACCATGTCTGTCATAGCTAGGCAATAATAATAACTGGGTAAATGGGTATTCTGTTTGCTATATAAATGGGTATTCTGGGTATAACCTGCTGCTAGTCTGCTATATATACCGTAAATACTCTATTATAAAAACAGGTCTCTATTATAAACTAATTTACTTCAATTAAAACATAATTGCATTTTATGATTAAAGCTTGGGAAAATTAAATAAAGTTTAAAATAAAAACCGGTGCTTCTAAAAGAACATTTACGGTTTTACCTAGTAAAGTAGGGATAATAACCCAATAGCTAAAAAAGCTAAACGTTTTTTGAGTTTGAACTCTCTCAAGGTTAGTATTCAGTATTACTGGAAGAGTGCAGCTGGACACACCGTCATACACTATGCTCTGCTTAATATTGACTTAAGAAATATTGGACAGTTTGAGCTGGCCAACATTTTGGAGTAGTGTACCGGTTTTTAAACGTTTTTTATGAACCGTTTATTTTTGTGAAGATAAGTACACAGCTATAATGCTACTACTTGAATATTGTGTCATTTTGGTTGCCCTATTGGTAGGGGGAGTAATTTATGTTTACTGGAAGTACAAAGATACGCATTTTGGAAGGGATAATAGGCGAAGGTAAGTATTAAATGTGCAGTTTTGTGCTAAAAAATGCTACAAGTTTTGTTTTATGCATTTTGACACAGTTTGTATGCAATTCTTATATAGACGGTTTGCCGAAGCTTATAAGGAGTTTCCCAAGTTTCACAATGAGAAAACGCTTCCGCAGAAAAAGAAGCTTTTCGAGGATTTGGGAAAGAAGAGGAAAAGTGTGCGCATTTTGGAAATCGGGGCTGGTCCAGGTAAAATTTGCGATTTGTCTTTTGAATGACCTTGAGCTAAATAACTTGAAAACGAGTATAAATTTTTAAAACTTGTTTCTCAATTTGGTTTACTGTATTTTGCAGGTGCAAACTTCCAATTCTATCCGCCAAACACTAAGCTTACGGTTGTGGATCCTAATCCCTACTTTAAAGAAAGACTGATTGAAAATGTTAAGAATGTATGTACATTGTCTATTTACAAAATTAAGGAAATTAATGGTAGCATTTATTACTGAGTTTGAATCAATCATGTTTTTACGTTATTTTTTATAGTTTCCTAACGTAACATTAGAACAGTACGTTATCACCGGAGCTGAGAATATGAAAGAGATTCCAGATAACTCAGTGGATGCCGTGGTTTCCACTCTGGTGCTTTGTAGCTGTGACGAAGTGCAAAAAGCGTATCAGGAAGTTTGTCGCGTGCTTGTGCCGGTAGATACAAAATTGTAAATGAAGTGGCTTTTCATTTTAGTAGATTTGTAATGGATATTCGATGGATTGTTTCAGGGCGGAAAATTTTACTACATGGAGCACGTCATTGACGCCAAATGGTCCATTATAAAATTCTTTCAAATTCTGGGCAGCGTTTTAGGCTTCTACCAATTCATGCTTGATGGATGTCGCACAGACAAAGATTTGGAAAAGGAGTTGCGAAAAGCCAACTTTGCAAACGTTACTGCCAAACGGTTTTGGATGGACTTGTCAGATGAAGAGATTCCATGGGCTTTTGTGGATCTTTATATGCTAACGCCGCATTTGTATGGAATTGCAACTGCTCCATAATGTTTTTAAAATGATTAATTTTGATAGTATTTTCATTTATTCTTTTTATACCAACATGAATATTTTGCAAAATAAATTAATTTAAAAGTTTATTTGGGTTCGGGAAACCCATTGTCGGCAAACAACTGCTTGAGAAACGCTTGGGATCTTTTTGGCGTTCTGGGTCTTGCGGGGTCTGTGTAGTTGACGTAGTGAACTCCAAAGCGTTCTGTGTATCCTTCAGCCCCTAAAATCCAAAATAATTCAAAAAAAATTAAAAGAAAATGCACACTTTAGAAAATACGATTGCTAGTTTTTCGTACATTCGAAATTATCCATAAGCGACCAAGCAGTGTACTTTTGAATATCACACCCATCCAAATTAATCGCCTTGAGCATATTATTCGTGTAGTCGCGATAATAGTCAATTCGTCTTTGGTCGTTAACGCCTTCTGCGTCACTATCGCTAAAACCGTTTTCGGTTACCCAAAGTGGTGGATTGCCGTAAGTGTTCTTGATCCAGACAAGTAATTTACGGAATCCCCTAAAATTTTCAATTTCCATTAATTTTCCAACTTTGCTTTAAAATGGCTTAGCTTTGATAAAAATGTACCATGGCACAACTTTCAACCACGAGCTAGCACTTTCCGGCCACTCTGGCGGTTGGTAATTAAAAGTGTTTTGGTCTCCTAACCAACCGGGTTCAGTAGAATTTTGGGGACGGACCAATTCAGTTGTGTAGTGATTCAGTCCCAAGAAGTCTAAGGATCCCTTAAGTTGCTCTTGCCAATATTGGTCAAACGTGGGCAATCTAGACTCTAGCCTACCTTCCAGTTCGCTTTTAAGGTCAACTAGTTCCCTCATCACTGGTGGATAATCCCCAAAAAACACAGGAAATGCATACCAACCATGTTTGAATGTCACTGAGCGCTCAGCGGCTTCAACGTGCTCGGGATTATTGGGGTCTTCGGGTTCGTACCAGCCGGAATCAATAGTAATTCCCACAGCGCCCCCTTGACTTTCCTTAAAGTCTCGCTCGTACAATCTGTAAGCTTTGGCGTGACTTTTTAAAACGTTATGAGCGCATTGATAAGGTTGCTCAGCGCTTTGAATTCCGGGAGCGTGAGCGCCCTCGCCGTAGCCTTTGTAGCAAACGACAAAAGCTTCGTTAAAGGTAATCCAGCGTTTGACTCGGTCACCAAAGTAGCTGTAAGCCACGCGAGCGTAGTTTTCAAAATGCTCAATAACGGTTTCGTTGGGCCAGCCGCCTACTTCTTGGAGAGGTTGGGGAAGATCCCAGTGGTATAGGGTGACCATGGGCTCAATACCGTTGGCGATTAGGGCGTTGATTAGCTTGTTGTAGTAGTCAATGCCGCGTTGGTTTACTTGGCGGTTGGTGCCGTCGGGGAGGATGCGGGACCAGGAAAGGGAGAAACGGTAAAAGTTGGCCTATTGAATAAAACGCGAGGTTAGTTTTAAGAAATATTTTATCGAGTTGACGTGTCTTGCATTACCCCAACTTCCTTAAGAAGACGAACGTCCTCTAAGTAATTGTTATACGAATCGCAAGCCACGTCGCCCGTGCTGTTGTCCTTGATTGGGCTGGGTACCCGGTGGGTAAAGTGGTCCCAAATGTTTTCACCTTTACCATCAGCGTTCCAACCGCCTTCGATTTGGTATGCCGCAGTAGCAAATCCTAAAATGAAATTTGCAATTTTTAGAAATTGTAAAAAGGGTGGTTTGGTATTTGGTGCAGATGTGCCACGAACCCCATTCAAAATCGTCAGGAAAAGAACCGTACAAAAAGTCGCTATCGTTTTGGGCTAAAGAAGCTGCGACTAGTGCTAAAAGCACTACGCTTAATTTAAACGAACCCATTTTAAATCTAGCTTATCCCCACGATTTCCAACCTTCAACTGGCACACTGGACCATTTCCCGGTGTGCTTTATGCACAAGTGTAAAACGTAGGTATAGTTTTTCGGGGTGCTATTGACGGTGCTGGCCATTGTGTGTCAGTGTCAAGTTTGGATGATCTTCTGTTGCATAAGTGGTAAGTGTCCAGAGATAAGATTTGGGGTTTTGAAGTGACAATGGTGTCCAACGGGAAAAACTCCACGTTTTACTGGGAAGTGTTATTGCGACATATTTAGTTGTCAGTTGACAGGATTGGAAAATTGCTGGAGTCATCCTAAATGACAGGTGTGGTTAAATGTTAATCTATTTTGACTTGCATGCAACATGTCATGTCAATCAGCTAATTATACGAACAGACTCATCAAAATATTTTTCATTCAATTTTGTGTGAACAACTTGTAGTTCAAAACAAAATGCATTATAGATCAATTAACATTTTTCAAATTCAGCTTCCGTAAAGATTTATCATCTTTCAGCTTTGAAGGTTGTCTTGTAGGTAAAAGGCAGAAATTTTTTATTATGACATGTAAAGATAAATGCGTTGAATGTAACGGGATTTTTATATTATGCATCCATTTGTAAAATTCACGCAGACTCAAACTAATTCACTTTTTATCTCTTAACGTAATTATTATCAAGATTAGAATTCGGGGTATTATATTAAGAAGCATAATACTTCAACTTTTCAGTTTCATTATTATTTTATCTAACAAACTTCAACATCAATCATGATCATGTTCACACATGCCTAAAAAAATTTCGTCGTACGTTAACATCCGATAAACTTTTCATGCAAACTTTTAACCCACAGAACGCAATAAAAGCTGTGGTACAAAATTACTACCCAAAAATATAATGCCTAATTTAACCCTGCTTAATAGCTACCTACATCCAATGCATTGAAATCATGTAAAAACGTATGCATTTTATAAGTCTTTTATGTTTTTTCTTTGTAAAAATGCATTTTCTATAGCTATTTGGAGATTGCACGACAAGAACGCTGTATCGTTCAATGATTAGTTTGATAGACCGTAAGTTTATGTTTGGGTACACCAATTTCGCACACATATAGTAAATGCTATATATTTTTTGTGCAAAAAAAGCTCATTTGCCAAAACTGCGTCATCTTTAGATCAACCATCTGCGTGCATTGCCATAGTGCCAGATTAAGAAGTAATTTTTACTATGTAAGGTATATCGCCATAGTTCTTGCTTTACATTCTAACTACTTATATTGATAAACTACTTACCTACATAAAAGATTCTTTCAACATGCGCTATATCCTCTATATTATACCTTAATAGCTTTTATTACAAAAGTTTTTGGGAAATTTATGCTTAAAAGCTTAAATGCAAGTCAACTTTGAAGCAAAAAGGACGCTGCATTGTAATCATATAGTCGACATTCGACACAAGCCGCAACGCTACGTTAAACTGTGAATGTCCTTGGGTTCACGTGAATAACAATATGTGATTATGTTGGAGTGCGTGCGTGCTCGTAAACCTGAATAATAACCAAAATGCTATATATTTTACGGCACGATTATTTTACGCACGTTACAAAATAAACATATAGATAGGCTAGTGTATTGTTTGACTTCTTGCTAAAAACAGAACAAAAGCTCAGCTCAGAAACAAAATTGTAAGCCAAGTCAATGTACAACAGTTTAAATCTTTAGGTAGAGTTTGTAAAGTAGAAAGTTTAAGTTTTATTCTGCGCTTCAAATCAATAACCTTGTGTACAATTAAGGCTAAAATCTGGCTAAAAAATTGTAAACGGCTAAAGATTTCTGTGAACTACTTTATTATCCAATTTATTTTGTCATTATTTAAAAAATGAAACGACTTAAAAAACTCAAAGACAATTTCAGTTTTTGTGCAATTTTCATTCTAAACCAAGTACAATAAATTGTACAACAAATAGTTATTTTCTGTCACTGTGATAAAGCATGGTATCATGATGATCAACAAAACGGGTATGTATTCTTGTCTAATAAAATCTCTAAAAAATGTAATCCGATTACTAAGCTTATTTCCTATTATTTTCTTTCCTTAGAATACTCCAGTAAATACGTGTGGCACACAAACGCCTATTCCAACAAGCCCGAGCCCCTACTCCAGCTCGGAAATTACAGTTTGTTTAGTCGCCACAAAGCCAGTTTGCAGCAGCTTAGTAGCCTACCTCCACAATACAACCAGAAAGATTTGACAATGAAAACTGTGCTAAATAATAATGAAGCAAAAGAAAAAGTAGCATTTTCTTTGGAAGAAAATCAGATAAAAAGTTTGCCCAGTAATAAAAAATCCCCGAAAAGACTTAGCTCCACAAGACGCTACTCGCTGGATGCAGATGCTCGCGGAATACGATCCCATTTCCTACCCGCATCCATACAAGTTTTGTTAGATCTCGGTGCAAGCTCAAAAGAGAAGGGAACGGGAGCAACTCAAGTAGGAAATGGAACGTTGGAAAGCAATCAATATTTTACCAGTGTGTACCAAAGTGATTTCTCGTGTACAAATAAATAGAAATATTTTAATATAGTTTTTTATACAATTTTTTAAGCTTGACAGACTGTTTCCTCTAATAAGTTGGTAGCACATTGTGAATACTGTTTAATATTCCATGGCAATGAAGGTCGCGGAAAACCCCGGGATTGAAAAACATTTCGGATAAATTTTACGGATCTTTTGGGTATAATGTGACGCTGGGGATCCGTGAAGTTTACCCAGTGCAAACCGAAACGCTCTCTGGAAAATAAAATAAAATAAAACTTTAGAAAAAATGTTGGCTATTGACCATGAATAATATTTTTTATGAAGCTTACGTGTATCCACTAGCCCATTCAAAGTTATCCATTAAACTCCAAACCGAATACCCTTTAACGTTACAGCCATCAATTAGCACAGCTTTTAGCAAGTTATTTATATAGCCTTTGTAATAGTCTATACGTCCTTGATCATCCAATTCTACACCGGGTAAATCACTATATCCATTTTCGGTAACAATTAAAGATGGATTCTTATAAGTGGTTTTAATCCAGTTTAAAACCTTGCGAAATCCCCAAGGTACTACTTTAAGCCAACTGGAGCCTGCAGGGGCCCATTGAGAACTTTGAAATGTTTCTGCGTTTTGGTCGCCATACCAACCCGGACCGGGGTCACTTTTGGCTTCCGTGACTAAATAAGAGGAGTAGTGGTTTAGGCCAATTATGTCAAAACTGCCTTGGAGTTGGGTGGTCCAATACTGGTCAAAGTGGGGAAGACGGGAAGTGGATAGACCTTCTTGTTTGCTACGATGGTCTACAAGGTCGCGGACGATTTGGGGATAGTGGCCGTACACAATGGGATGGGCGAATAGGCCAAACTGAATAAAATAAATAGAAAATGTAAATTTTGTCGGCGATAAAAATTTGAAAGTTGGGCTACCTTAAAATGCAAAGCTCTTTGTTGCGCTTCCAAATCCCGGGGATTAGTGGGATCTGAGGGCTCAAGCCAACCGGAATCAATGGTAATGCCAACTTGACCCTGCTGCTTGGGCTTAAATTCCTTCTGGTAAAGTCGATAGGCTTTGGCATGAGCTTTAAGAATGTTGTGAATGCAGAGATAAGGCGCGGTGGCAATTTCTTTGATTCCGGGAGCAAATACGCCGTCCCCATAGCCCATAACACAAATGACAAAGGCTTCGTTGAAAGTAAACCAGAGTTTGACTCTGTCTCCGAAATTTTGGAATAGGAGACGGGAGTAGTTGGCAAAGTGGTCGATGATATCTGGGTTGAGCCAACCGCCTTGGTCTTGCAGAGTTTGGGGAAGGTCCCAGTGGTGAATGGAAATTACGGGAATGAGGTGGTTATCGACTAAAGTGTCTATTAGATTGTTGTAGTAGTCTATGCCGGGCTGGTTGATTTGGGAGAGGGTGCCCAGGGGAAGGATACGCGTCCAGGAGACTGAGAAGCGGTAAAAGTCAACCTGGAAAATTATTGGAATGGATTGTTAGCTTGGTTTGTATGGAAATTGATAAATTTGCAATTTGCATATTACCCCAATGTTTTTGACAAGCTGAACATCTCTTTGAGTATTGTTGTACGAGTGACAAGCGTGGTCGCCAGTACTGGCGTCTTTTATTGGCGAGGGGAGCTGGTGAGTAAAGCGGTCCCAGATAGATTCCCCTTTGCCGTGGTGGTCCCAGGCGCCCTCGATTTGGTAGCTGGATGTGCCTACTCCAAACCTTTTAAAGAAAAGGGGATTAGTAACCATTTTAAAATAGATTAGTAGGTAGAAAAGTTGATGTCTGACTTGAAATATGAAGGGAATGTTCCGTAGATAAATTCATCTTGGCTTTGGTCGGTTAGGCCGTATTTCACTGCGGAGAATAGGTTGAGTGCGTAAAGCACTGATGAAAATAGGGACTTCATTTTTTGAAATTTAATATTTTCTGCTACATAATAAGCCAGTAGACAGAGTATTGTGAAGATAGCGTGAAAAAGTCAGATGTATGCACAAGAACATTAGAGAATGGTTTGCTAATGAAATGAAATGAAATTGTTATGATTTGCTTTATTGCCTGAATGACAAGAGAGTTTATGCCGGGTATATAGATAGATGGGCTGGTATAGAGATATGAACACGGAGCATGATAATTTTGTAGAGAGTCAAGCATCACAAGACTGGAGTTTGGATGGGAACCGAGAGCTTTCAAGGTCAAATGACTTGTATGCAGGTTTTGTATTGAATGGTCAGTAAAAAAGAGCTTGGTCCAGTGCTGATATGGTTTACCTGTGCATAATGCATGCATGCAGGTTTGAATGATTACTGGACTGTTTTAAAATTGGAAACGTATAATTTTTATTCAATGGACACGCATGCAGTACCAACTTCATTAGCCATTGAAATATTTTCCCTGCATTTACACACTCCGTCTTCAGAACAATGGCTTAGTTGACCCAAGCTCACTACGCATTGGCTATCCACATCACAGGGATCGTTTAAATAATGTCGTTTTTCAAAACACCGATCGGAACCAAAACCGGGATCATGAATAGCGTTATAATTGCATTGACATCTTTTCTGTTCACCCTCTTCTTCTTCTTCAGCGACGCAGTCACTTAAGGAACCCGGTTTTCCGCTAACACACTGTCTGCGAATGTCACAAGGATGTCCAATATAGTCGACTTTTGGGTAACAGCGTATATTTTCTGAATTCGGCACGGCGTTAGGAATGCATTGACATGTTTTAGAATCTGAATCACAATGACTATACAAGCCAAGTGCGTTGCTACATTGTATTGACGCGGTGCACGGATCTCCCAAACCTGGATCTTCTTCGGGTTTTATGCAAGTTCTGCCGCTTGGATGTGGTACGAAACCTGGTAGACAAGCGCATTTATTTGTTGGGTCGCAGGTTGCGTTCATATGAGAACATTGGCTTGAGGATTCGCACATGTCCCCAACCGCATCAGCTTTTCGTAGGCATTTCAAATCTCCTGGTTCACCTACAAAATCTCCAGTACAGAGACATTGTCTGTTGCCAGGATCTACTTCAACGCATTCTGCTTGAAGAGGTTCGCACTGCCTGGAATCTTCACAGTTTTCTCCTACTGCAGACGCAATGGCTAAGCAGTACGGATCTCTCACATCGCCAACAGAACTGTCGGGATCGCACAGACACCTATTCGCCCCTGAACCGTCATCAAGACACACAGCGTTCATTTCAGCGCACTGTGCATGTTCAATACACTCATCTCCAATAACAGTGGGAACTAGCACACCATGTTGAAACTTAGAGTTGACCCCTGTGAGCACTGATAACAGCAGTACCAAAATCAGGTAACGAGAAATCATAGCGCAAAAGTAATAAGGTTATTTGCTGTGAAGGTAACTGGTAAGCTTCAGGTGAATTAATGACTTAAAATTTCTAATTGGATGACTGTTATATGTGCAGAAATTAAGTATCAGAAATCAAAAGTCATTGCATGGTGGTTGGAGACAATATTTTTTGTTTGAAGTGTTGCCAAACAGGAAAATGAATCTCAGGTAAAAATACAAAAAAATTTCACTTTAATTCCTGGATCTGTCATGGAAACATTAAAATGGATGCGCAAACATGCTTTTGCACTTAAGATAAGTTAAATTGATAAAATTGATATGAATAGTTTTAGTTCAAATGAATGTAAAATTGTTAATCAACACAAACTAGCAAATACGCATAAACTAATTTGGACTACGTTTTGTGGAATGAATTAATGGAAACATTTATTTTACAGATCATCATGTTTTAAGTACTACCATCGTCACTCAGTAATTTTATACAGAAATCGGAGAACTTTCCAATCCAACCTGAGTTCCAGTCCATTGTAACCGAATAATGAAATAAGTTAGCACTAAACTTGTCACCTGTAGTTAAAGCATTTATAAACACTTGAATAATCCCCAACTTTCAATGTTAGATTTACTTTTTTATATAAATTATTATACCGTTCCAACAAAATAATAGTTTACTGTGAAAACTCCACTTGCCGAAATGCCCACCGAGTTTTGCCCCAGGTCATCCAAAATCAGCACAATTTCTGTGCTGGTTAAGTCAACTTTCCTTTCGTTTTCAAACAACCAGTTTCTCAGAGTTTGCATCTGTAAATAAAATATTTACACACGTGTTTTAAGTAAACCCTTAAGGCAACTTCAAGTAAATTCATAGAACTTTGGTAACACTTACCCTTCTGCAAACTTCCGCCGAACCCACCAAAACAGCCAATGCCGTACAGTAAAACATGAGAATAAACAATCTCTCCAATATTTCCGGACTCCAAACCAAATTATGAAAGTTGATAGGATACGCAAATATCATTTCCAAAATGTAGGTTAGAAGCATACTCCCAATAAAGCTGTTAATTTTCCGGCTAAAAATTCTCAAGCTTTTGTAATGGCCCAGGGGATCGTACAAAGAAGGCAGGCCATTTTGCAGCATTTTGGTAAAATGATACACGGGAAAAAACAGGGTTAGCACAAAAGTTAGCAAGAAGAGGTCGCATAATAAACCCATCAAACATCGGGAAACAAAGGCTAATAGGCCAATGGCTAGAAATAGATAGTCCGGAAGTGTAATACTGTCCAGGGAAGTTTTGCATGGACTGGGAAAGAAAAATAAAACTCGGGAATCAGCAAGCACTGAGGTTATTCGGTACATTAGAAAATTTGTATTGGGTTGGGGTTGAGGACAAGTGCCTTTTGTGGTGGCAAATAGGCTGTAAATTACGCCAGTAAAAAAATAAAGAGTGTAAATGAAGTAGATTCTAAGTTTGGAGGAGATAAATTGGGGTAATTTACAGGAGGATAGGAAGGGACAGGTTTCAAGGTAGTAGAGGATTTCGGTTAGGGAATCGGTTTTTAGCCAGAGATTTTGGATAACAATTAGTTTGTAGATGAAACTGAAAGAGCTGCGAAATAAACGGAAGAATGTGACGGGGTTGTCCTTGCTCAGGGTTAAGATTGAGGTGCGAATTGTGGTGAAGTAGACGAGAATGGATAAGCTGCAGATAATTGCGCTATGAACCTGTTTAATAATTAGGTAGATTTTTTAACATGATAGAAAAATACTAAGGAAATTTGAGTATTTAGGACTTTACCTTGGTTAGTTTGCTGCATTGTCTGTGATATATGGAATGATTTACTTTAACCAGAGAATAAGGTGAAACGCCGCAGAAATTGGCAAACTTTAAAAATGAAAGTAGAAAGCAAGTTGGACTTTGGAAGGGGTCTTGGGATGGAAACGTGTTGATTTCTTGGATGTTGTGCTTAAGATGAATAAATTGGGCTTTAACGCTTTGACTATTTTGAGCGACCATGATGGAAATAGCCAGAAGAAAATATAGGTGAATTTCTTGGGTTCTTATAAATTTTGCAATGTCAATGTGGTTTTGTAATGTTTCCTATCTGTTTGTTAATAAACACGTAGGTGCAAAGCAAATAGCTTTAGTAGAAACTGTGCTAAAACATTTCTTGTGAAATTCAATTTGCTGATTGATTGTTATGGTTAATGCTAACCTTTTTGTTAAAGCAATTTATTTAATTTATGCGTTATGTATCTTTTGGGTAGCTCTTTGTTTCGTTGTAATATTTTTAAATGGAAATACATACATGATTTTGATAATATAGTTTAGTTAAATGGGGCAATATAGAATTTGTAACAGAAAATTCCTCCCAACAAACTTATTTGCTTTTTGTACTTAGGTAATTAATTACACCTTCTTCAACAATTTAATAGGAACTACTCCTTAGATTGAAGTCGGACGATAAAGTATGTAACCAAAATGCCCACCAGCTTAAAACAAAAATGTTCATAGATAACTTTCTACATTATAAATATTGTTTTATTTACCTATGTCTTGCAATATTAAACTTACATTTCCAACCAGTGAGTAATTGATTGTCACAATCCCGGAATATGCAATGCTCACAGAATCTTTTGAAATGGATTCCAGCAACAAAGTCATTCTTGTACTGCTTAAATGTAAATGCTTATGGTTATCATGTAGCCATTCCTTCATTTCTCGCACCTAAATAAATTCACAACATTTATGAGCAATTGCAAACCCAACATTAAAATAAATTCATATTGCTTACCTTGCGACAAATATTTGAAGCTGTTTGTAAAATCAGAATGAATATAGCATAAAAAGAAAAGACCACAATTCCCTGACGCAACTCTCCCAAAAAGAGCAAATCCTTAAAATTAATCGCATAGGTGAATATTCCTTCGCCAATAAACGGAATTATGACTTCTCCAACTGCTTGATTTAAAAGTTTGGCTAATCGTCTCAACAGCTCGTATCGTTCCACCACAAAATCCAAGCTTGCGGTTTTCAACTTACAAAATAACGGCAATTCGGATTTCTTTTGTTTTGAATTGGTACTCAACTTAACCGCCATACCAATGCATGCTGAGCTAGTTAATACTTTAGTAATTGTTTGGCTTGAATCTTGGTAATTGGTGGATTTTAACAAGTTTTCAAAATCTGCCACAGGACTCCATAAAGTTAACACGCACATTAGTAAACCCACATCCACAAAAATGCCCATAATAAACTTGCAAATAAGGCCAATTGCTGTGGCAAAGGCGGCTATTAGCTCAAAATAGGCATATGACACGGGCAACGTTGGCTCTTCCAAAGTGCGATTGCTTTGGAAAAAGATGTATTTGGATTCTGACAAAATGCTACGATACCAATCAAATAGAAAACCGTTTTGTGTGGGTTCTCTTTCAGGAATCTGGCTAAGTGGAAATACCGTGGGGTTATTGAATAATCGAGAAAAGCACATAATAAAATGAAAAGAGAATATGGTTAAAAGGAAAATTGGAGATTGAATTTGTTTTCGGTTTTCAACATGGCAAATGGAAAAGTTTTCTTGAGAAAAGAAATTTAAGATTTTGAGAAATATTTCCTGCTTTAACCAAAAACATTTAACTATTAGGGTTTTGTACATGAGGCTGAATGTGTTTTCAAATAGGCGGAAATAGTCAATGGGATCGGGAGTGATATCGCTTATGGTGGCTGCAATGCTACGTCTTAGAGCTGTGACGTAAAGAATTAGGGACAAAGTGTTTGATATAGCACACGCCACCTAAGAATAGATTAGACTTTTAAAATTACACATACAATTATTTGTTGAATTTGATCCTTAATTTCTTAATGTTTAAACGTTTGATTTACCTTTTGAGGAAAATAGGAGTGGATTGTGTACAGACCATTTTCCATGCGTTGGAAACGATACGGAACAAAACAGAGGTAGTAGCAGAAGTAGAAATAAAAGTAGATAAAATTTGACGGCATGTTGATGCTCTTGTAAGTGTACATTGCAAATGCTCCTTTGACCTTTAGCGCCAATTTGGTGACGGCCATCAACTTATTGCGATCATCATATTTTCAAATGATTTTATCTTTAACGTAACAACAGTTTATCATCTAATGTTTGTGTGTGGGTTTATTGCTTAAAATAATATTACATAGCATTACAGATTTTATCTTATTTTCAAAGTATATAAATGAAGTTGTTTTCTCTTGAACAGTGGGTAATGGTGACACCCAGATCTACTGCTTGATACAATTGACGTCATTGACGATTTTAAATGACCGCAAAGCAAATTTCTTGTTTTATTTCTGAATTCAAAAGAAGAAACTTAGAATGAACCATGTGCATGAGCTATATTCAGAGGTATATTCTTAAGGAACATGAGAAAACATTGAATGACAATAAAATTATTTTTTGCTACAAATGAGATAAAAGTGATAACGTATGGGTTTACTAATCCTTATTGCAAAATGCCAAAGATAAACTATTGTGCAATAAAAAGTTTACTAAAATAAGGAGACAAACCAATAGTAATAAAAGCTTTGGTTATCAAATGTTTTATTTATCCTTTAATTTGATTTATTCAAAGCAAAACTATTTTTGTTTTTTAACGCACTTTGCTACACTATTCCCTTGATTGAAGCCGTACGATAAAGTACGTAACCAAAATGCTAGCCAGCTTGAAAACAAGAGTATTTATATCAATATCAGAGTGATAATTTTATAGTTTCTTTATATCATGGAATTTATAAACTTACAGTTCCAACCAGCGAATAATTGATTGTCACAATCCCGGAATACGCAATGCTCACAGAATCTTTAGAAATGGATTCCAACAGTAAAGTCATTCTCGTACTGCTTAGATTCAAATGCTTATGGTTATCATGTAGCCATTTCTTCATTTCTCCTACCTAAATAATCAAATTCACAACATTTAGGAAAAATAATTGCCACTTTAACTTAATATCAGCAGATTTTGCTTACCTTTCGGCAAATACTTGAAGCTGTATGCAAAATTAGAAAAAATATGGCATAAAAAGAAAAGACCACAAGACCTTGACGCAACTCTCCCAAAAAGAGAAGATCTCTGAAGTTAATTGCATAAGTGAATATTCCTTCTCCGATAAATGGAATAATAACTTCGCCAAAAGTTTGATTTAAAAGCTTGGCCAATTTCCGCAACAGTTCGTATCGTTCCACCACAAAATCCAAACCTATCGTTTTCAGTTTCACCAATAAAGGCGATTCGGGTTTCGAACTGGTAATTATTTTAACAGCCATATCAACACCTGCCAAACTTGCTAAGCTTTTACTTATCGTTTGACTTGAATCAACCGCATAATTGGTAGATTTCAACAATTTTTCAAAATCGGCCACAGGACTCCATAATGTCAATACAATCATAAACAAGCCCACATCCACAAAAATACCCATAATGAATTTACAGGACAAACCGATTACAGTGGCAAACGCTGTGATTATCTCAGAATAAGAATATGTTGCGGAAAAGGCCAGTTCTGACATGTACAAGGAGTGATTACGTTGAAAAAATATGTATCTGGATTCGGAAACAATGCTATGATACCAATCCGAAAAAACTCCATTCGTAGTGGGTATACGATTTGGAATTTGACTTAGAGGAAATACGGTTGGGTTGAGTAATCGTGACAAACACTGAATCAAATGGTAACAGAAAACGATCAAAAGGAAAGTTGGGGATTCTATCAGTTTTCTGTTTTCAGCTGAATGGAAGTTTTCTTGGGAAAGAAAATTTAGAATTTTTAAAAATAGGCCTTGCTTTAGCCATAAACATTTAAGAATTAGGGTTTTGTACATGATGCTGAAGGTATTTTCAAATAGGCGGAAATATGTTACGGGAGTGCTATCGCTCATGGCTTCAACGCTACGTCGGAGAGCTGTGCAGTAAAATAATAGGCCGGAGATGTGCACTATGACACAAGCTAGTTTTTGAGGGAAATAGGTGTGAACTTTGTATCGGCCGTTGTCTATGCGTTGGAAACGATAGGGAACGAAATAGAGATAGTAGCAGAAATAGAAATATAAGTAGATAAAATTTGACGGCATTTTTAATGCTCTAAATGTTTCTGAAAGTTTTGTACTTTAATATAACCAGCTATAAGTATAAGTTTCATATTTAGATTTTAGCTTAAATTGGGCATCAATCCAAAAAATGTAAAGCAATTAAACAAATATATTTGCTAAAATGTCCCTAAGACGTCAAAAATTTTGTTTTATGGCTGTACTATATTTGTATTGGGGATTGTAGCTGTATAACGAAATACGCGGTTAGGGCACTTCCAACCTGAAAAAGTTTTATAAGTAGCAATTAATTTGGTAGATTTAAAATTCATAAAATAAATATGTGAATTGGTGGATGGACGCACCCCAGCAGCAAAATTATAGTTTATAGGAAATATCCCTGACAGCGTAATTGACCCGCGTTTCTAGAAATAGAATCCAACAGTAAATTAATTTGATCGCAGGTGTCCCCAAACTTGGAACATAAGATGGTAAAAAATATCTTCCGAAGGACCACTCACACAATGTGAGACAAATCTGGAACCCCAAATGCAATGAAATGCTGGGTGCACTATTCCAGAGGATGGAAAATAAATAGCAAACGATTCCAAATTATAAAAGGAACTTCAACTTTATTATTTCCCGAAAATAGACAAGTAACGGTAGCTTTGTTAAATGTCTCTAGTCCGAAGACCGACTTTCTTCTCTTTCTTGGCTCAACCACAGGGTAATGTGTCTGGGTATGATGCCTCAAGAGGACTTATGAACATTTACAATTTTCATTCCCTTTTTATACTAAATTTGGCTACTCCGGGTTCGAACTTGGAAAGTTACAAAAATGGCAAGTAACAAAGAAAACGTTTCATGATGAACTTTTCATGAAGCGATAAAATGAACCATTTCCGGTTTTACAAGAAAGCTATCATTTTCCACACAAAGAAAGATAAAGGAAAATGCGAACGTTCGACAAAGTCCAATTTTATGTTGGATCGAACCTGACCTTTTCACCGGAAGTAGCCATTACAAATACAAAGTTCACAATATTGAACTTTGATAATGATCATCTTAGCATTAACAATGAGAATACTGAACGTGAACAAAGAACAACGAATTTACAGGTTTAAAACGTTCAGTTAACAAAGGAAAGGAAAAATAATAATAAAATATCCAGAGCTTCCACTTCGAATCCAAATCCTCCGGAACAGCAGGGTAGTTTCATTACAGGCTGGTTTGTTTGCAGCCAATCTTTCATTAAATCCATCTAAATGAATTAGCAATGAGAAATAAATTAAAATGTTGTTTTTTAAATTGAAAAAATGCAAGTTGATTGCTTACCATTCGACAAACTTCGCAGGACATAATCATATTCAAAACTGCAAAAACGTAAAATAAAATGGCAATAAACTGCACCAGCATGCTAGATGAGGACAATCCCTTGTTTAAATAGCCAGCGGTGGAAAATACAATTTCTCCCCAATATGGTAAAACGCAACCACCCAATGAACAATCAATTAAATGCGATAAGTTTCTTAATGATTCATACTGTTCCAAAACGACTTTGTAGCAATTCACCGGCTTAACCTTATTTTCTAGAGAAATTACTAAATTATTTTTAGGTTTTAGCTGAAATGCAAAACTGTTAGAGCACTTCCAACCTGAAACGTTATAAATACTATGTTACTACTACGTTATCAAGTAATTTATAAAATTCAAAATGTTATATAAAAAAATATGATTCAAATAGTAAGGCGTACTCCAGCAGCAAAATTATAGTTTATTGGAAATATCCCTGACAGCGTAATTGACACCGAATTTCTAGAAATGGAATCCAACAATAGAATAATTTGATCGGATGGAATCATCATTACTCGTTGACTTGTGTGCAGCCAATCTTTCATCAAGTCCATCTAAATAAAATAATAAAAGGAAAGTCAAGCGGTTGACGTGCATTCATAACTTCAAATACCAAAGTGCGGTTACTTACCAGTCTACATATTTCGCAAGGCAGAATCATATTCAAACAGGCAAAAACATAAAATAAAAACGCAATTAGCTGCACCAGCATACTCGACGAGGACAATCCCTTGTTTAAATAGCCAGCGGTGGAAAATACAATTTCTCCCCAATACGGCAACACGCACCCACCCAATGAACAGTTAATCAAATACGCAAAATTTCTCAAAGATTCATACTGTTCTAGAATACCTTCATAGTAATTTTCCTGCTTAACTTGATTTCCATGCAAATTATCAAGTTTCAACTGACAAGCAAAACTTTTTACAGTAGTCCATAAAACTAAACAGTGGATCAGAATGTAAAAGTCGCTAAAGTTTTGCTTGGATTTTGTGGTGGAACGATACGAGCTGTTGAGACGATTAGCCAAACTTTTAAATCAAGCAGTTGGAGAAGTCATAATTCCGTTTATTGGCGAAGGAATATTCACCTATGCGATTAATTTTAAGGATTTGCTCTTTCTGGGAGAGTTGCGTCAGGGAATTGTGGTCTTTTCTTTTTATGCTATATTCATTCTGATTTTACAAACAGCTTCAAATATTTGTCGCAAGGTAAGCAATATGAATTTATTTTAATGTTGGGTTTGCAATTGCTCATAAATGTTGTGAATTTATTTAGGTGCGAGAAATGAAGGAATGGCTACACGATAACGAAAAGCATTTGCACTTGAGCAGTACAAGAATGACTTTGTTGCTGAAATCCATTTCAAAAGATTCTGTGAGCATTGCATATTCAGGAATTGTGACAATCAATTATTCACTGGTTGGAAATGTAAGCATAATATTGTAAAACATAAATTAAAACAATATAATGTAGAAAGTTATCTATGAACATTTTTGTATTGAAGCTGGTGGGCATTTTGGTTACATACTTTATCGTCCGACTTCAATCTAAGGAGTAGTTTCTATTAAATTGTTGATATAGGTATAATGAATTAAGTACAAAAAACAAATATAAGTTTGTTGGGAGGAATTTTCTGCTACAAATTCTATATTGCCCCATATTACAAAACTATATTATAAAAATCATGTATGTATTTGCATTTCAAAATATTACAACGAAACAAAGAGCTACCCTAAAGATACATAACACATTAATTAAATAAATTGCTTTAATAAAAATAGTAACATTAACCATAGCACTCAATCAACAAATTCAATTTCACAAGAAATGTTTTAGCACACTTTCTACTAAACTGTTTACTTTACACCCAAACAGTGTTTATTAACAAACAAATAGGAAACATTTCAAAACCACATTCGCAAAATATATCAAATAAGAACCCAAGAAATCCACCTATATTTTCTTTTGGTTATTTCCATCATGGTCGCTCAAAATAGTCAAACTGTTAAAGCACAATTTATTCATCTTAAGCACAACATCCAAGAAATCAATACATTTCCATCCCAAGACCCCTTCCAAAGTCCAACTTGCTTTCTACTCTCATTTTTAAAGTTTGCCAATTTCTGCGGCATTTCACCTTATTCTCTGGTTAAAGTAAATCATTCCATATATCACAGACAATGCAGCAGACTAACCAAGGTAAAGTCCTAAATACTCAAATTTCCTAATAATATTTATATGCCATTAAAAAATTCTCCCCAACTTTTACATAGGTTCATAGCGCAATTATCTGCAGCCTATCCATTCTCGTCTACTTCACCACAATTCGCACTTCCATCTTAACCCTGAGCAAGGACAACCCCGTCACCTTCTTCCGTTTATTTCGCAGCTCTTTCAGTTTCATCTATAAACTAATTGTTATCCAAAATCTCTGGCTAAAAACCGATTCCCTCACCGAAATCCTCTACTACCTTGAAACCTGTCCCTTCCTATCCTCCTGCAAATTACCCCAATTTATCTCTTCCAAACTTAGAATCTACTTCATTTACACTCTTTATTTTTTTACTGGCGTAATTTACAGCCTATTTGCCACCACAAAAGGCACTTGTCCTCAACCCCAAACCAATACAAATTTTCTAGTGTACCGAATAGCCTCAGTACTTGCTGATTCCCGGGTTTTATTTTTCTTTCCCAGTCCATGCAAAACTTCCCTGGACGATATTATCCTTCCGGATTATCTATTTTTAGCCGTTGGCCTATTAGCCTTTGTTTCCCGATGTTTGATGGGTTTATTATGCGACCTCTTCTTGCTAACTTTTGCGACCCCTAGAAAACCTTCGCTACACAAGCATCTGTCCATTTCACATACAGCATTCACTGAAGCACATTGTCGGTTGTCTTCACACGAGTCTCCAATTTGATCTGCGTAAGGCAATCATCTTGGATCACCCATGTCGCCAGTAAAACCGTCAGGATTGCATAGACACCTATGCGCCCCTGAACCGTCATCACGACATTCAGCGTTCAGTTCAGCGCACTGCCAAGTTGCAGTACAGGGATCTCCAACTGCAGGAGCTTGCACATTATTATGGTGAACTTTAGACCTGACCCCGGTAAGCAGCACAAATATCAGGTAGCGAGAATCCATTATTGAAGGTAACTGGTAAACTGTAAGAGGATTAATGACATAAAATTTGTAAATGAATTAGTCTTATAAGTGGAAAAATTGAGTCAGAGGTTATTCAAATGTGTTTGGGGACAATAATATTTTTCTGTTGGATACTGCAGTCACCAGTGTTGCCCAATAATAGATAGTGAAGAGTTAATTCTTTTACGTAAAATCGCAAAAATATTTTCAAGTTTCAATTTATTTTCTGGATCTGTCACTGAAACATTAATTTTAATGGGCAAACATGGTTTGTAATTAAGATAAAAATTAAATTGATAAAATTAACATGGATAATTTTAAATAAATTTTAAAATATTTACTCAACAAATATTAAATGCGCATTACATACAAATTAATTATTTTGCAGATTATCATTTCAGAAAAAACTGGTGCCAATTAGCAATTTTATACAGAGATTGGTGAGCTTTCCAATTCAACCTGTGTTCCCGTCCATTGTAAACGAATAATGTTTAAATGTGGCCACAAAATGTTTAAACATTAGGGAGATAATTGTTACAATGAATAAAATTGTTTCCCAAAAATTGTCACATTTTGACTTTTCGTTTTCCAAGCAGTCAAAAAGGAATATACATTTGCCTTGGGAAGCAATATGATAAAACCAAGCTGTTGGATTCTGATATAAACTGGCATTTAGGGGCGATGTGAAAACGCCTCCTAAAGTGGGCACGAAACAGCGTAACATTGAACATGTCACTAGCCAAGCAAATACAAAGTTTAAAATCCATCTTGGAGTTATCTGAAATAAAAATAGGGAATTTGAAGTATTTTTAAAGGTGAAAATATGTTTTAGCTTAGTTTTCTTACGCTCATGTTTTTCCGTAAAAGTTGAAGACCTTCATTTTTGTAAAAAGCGTTTAAAATGTTTTCAAATGTTTGTTGACCCTTCCAAAGTGTTTGGATAAATACTATTTTGTACCAACAACTGCACGCATTTTCAAACAGGTTGAAATAGGATGTTGGGCTATTCCAGTTGGCCTGTTGATACACTTGGAATAGTCTGGCGAAATAGGCTAGAAAAACTGGTTGTATTACTATACCGCATAAAAACTAAATCCAGAGAAATCATTAAAATTTAGTTTATAGTTTTAAATAGAAATATGTAGCTTAAGTTTTAAAAAATATACCTTTCTTGTTTGACTTGTAGTTATTTGGAATGTGTTTTTGTCGTCTTTGCTGATTTTTAAAGGCGAGAGAAAAATGTAGTAGCTAACACGCAAATACACGTAGAGAAAGTCAACCGCCATCTTTAGGCGTGGTGAAAGCACTAAAGTATATATTGACACAATACAATGATCTAAAATTTGCTTGTTGCTATGCGATTAAAAACAAAGCTTATTTAATTCCTGAAAACTCCTACTGCAAATAAATATGATTACAAAAGTACCTTTTAAGTAGCCCAGGAAAACGATAACCGTTTTATATTTGTCTACAAGACGATATCTGAAATGTGAATTGTGAAAGACTTGCAAAAGGATATTGTTTGTTCTTAAGGCATTTTGCAAATTGGTTTCTAAGCAGCGTTGTTTAAGATAATGATTTATTAAACTACTCTTTAAAAAAATGGCGATAACTGTTTGTCACTTCGTAATGTCAAATTTGGGCGTCTCCTTGTATAATTCCAAAATTAGATTTTATCGTAAAGGTTAGAGTGGCTCTTAATAAGTAATTAAAACGCTAATGAATGTATGCATGTAAAGAATATTTTTAGAAACAAAACTTGGGAAATAGACTTGATGAATTCATTTTTCATCTATTCTTCTATAAATACACATCGTATAAATTTTAATTTGTAACTTTTTTACAAAACAATACCACTTTAGTGTCAGATTGGCCACTTTATAGTTCCTTTCAATAATGCAATAATATCTGAGCTTAGGATTGTGACAATGAATCATTGTCAATGATATCCAAATAAGCAATCCTCACTGATTGCGATTCAATGACATGAAGAAAAGGCCATTTCCACTAAACATTTTTATATAACTGTCACTCCAAAGGGAAATAAGTATTCTCATTGCGTTAATATTTGCGTTTTAAGGGCTGCCTTGTACTTGTATTGGAGATTGTAGCTGTATAATGAAATACGCTGTTAGAGCACTTCCAACCTGAAACGTTATAAATACTATGTTACTACTACGTTATCAAGTAATTTATAAAATTCAAAATGTTATATAAAAAATATGATTCAAATAGTAAGGCGTACTCCAGCAGCAAAATTATAGTTTATTGGAAATATCCCTGACAGCGTAATTGACACCGAATTTCTAGAAATGGAATCCAACAATAGAATAATTTGATCGGATGGAATCATCATTACTCGTTGACTTGTGTGCAGCCAATCTTTCATCAAGTCCATCTAAATAAAATAATAAAAGGAAAGTCAAGCGGTTGACGTGCATTCATAACTTCAAATACCAAAGTGCGGTTACTTACCAGTCTACATATTTCGCAAGGCAGAATCATATTCAAACAGGCAAAAACATAAAATAAAAACGCAATTAGCTGCACCAGCATACTCGACGAGGACAATCCCTTGTTTAAATAGCCAGCGGTGGAAAATACAATTTCTCCCCAATACGGCAACACGCACCCACCCAATGAACAGTTAATCAAATACGCAAAATTTCTCAAAGATTCATACTGTTCTAGAATACCTTCATAGTAATTTTCCTGCTTAACTTGATTTCCATGCAAATTATCAAGTTTCAACTGACAAGCAAAACTTTTTACAGTGGTCCATAAAACCAAACAATGAATCAGAATATAAAAGTCGCTAAAGTAGCCCACAAAATGCTTAAACATTAGGGAAATTGTTGTAATGACAAATAAAACAGTTTCATAGAAATTGTCAAATTTTATGCTAACGTTTGCCACGCAATTAAAAAGGAATATGCATCTGCCTTGAGATGCAACATGATAAAACCAAGCAGTTGGATTGTTGTACAGGCTGGCGTTTACGGGGGAGGTGGAAACCCCGCCTAATGTGGGTACGGTACAACGTAACATGGAGCATGTTACTAGCCATGCAAAAAGCAGGTTTAAAATCCATCTTTGAGGAATCTGAAATATAAGTTTTGTCAGAAAATTATGCTGAAACTTTAGAAAATATATGAATGTTTTCTTACGGTCATGTTGTTTCGTAGAAGTTGAAGACTTTCACTTTTATCAAAAGCGTTTAAAATCCTTTCAAATTTTTGCTGACCCTGCCAAAGTGCTTGGATGAATACTATTTTGTACCAGCAACTGCACGCATTTTCAAGCAGGTTAAAATAGGATGTGGGACTATTCCAGTTGGCTTGTTGGTAAACTTGGAATAGTCTGGCGAAATAGGCCAGAAATACCGGAGCGCAGAATATACCGCATATAATCTAAATTGGAAAGATAAACAGTTAAAATTTTAGTTTAAGATTTGAAAGCATGTGCTTCAGGTTACCTTTCTTGTGCGGCTTGTAGTTATTTGGAAAGTTAACTTATCATCTTTACTTATTTTCAAAGGGGATATGAAAATATAATAGCTAACACGAAGATAAACGTAGAGAAAGGTAACCGCCATCTTAAGCCGCGGTGAATGCACTAAACCGGACAAGTAGTAAGTTTAAAGGCAAGCAAACAAAACTTACATACACTTGAATTTTTAAAATATACTTGATATATTTTGTTGGCTTAATGTTAACACACCCTTTATCAATTTGTTAAGAAAACTACTCAATTTTAAATTATTAATTGGTTTTCATAAAGTAATTTCTTAAGTAGCTCATGAAAGTGACAAGGGCCAATATATAACATCGTGAATGTGTTGTTGCGTTGACAGGATCCATAATATACAATATATTATAATACATCCATGGTTACCAGGTGTGTAGAAAAGCAAAGTGCAAGTGTCAGCAGATGAAATTTTGTCTCAATCAAAAAATGTAAATTTTCTAGATTCTTTTCTTTTCTTTTTCAACCCTTCAGTTTTTTAACGTGATCATAATTTATAGTTGTAAACTAAATTGTAGATATTCGGAAGTATAGAAAGTGAAAAACCCGCACGAGGATTATTTCCAAAAGACCAGAACACAATGACGCTGCTGAGAATCCATGAGTAACCTTCCGCTTGTTGTGGCGACAATTTTAAAATAAATTTTAATCACCCTAGTCGTGTTCCTTGTTGAAAATAGAGCAACTTTTCTTCAGGTGCCAACTCGGGGTAACGTGAGACAGTGGAGTTATAGGTCAAAAGAGTTTAATCAAAGGGCAGCAGATAACTCAAACATGCTTGCCCATAAATTCATGAAATTTGGCACAGAGATTTCTCATATGGTCGTGCTCAACGTCGATTTTTTAGTTTTTTGAAATTCGTTAATTTTGGCAAGGTCAAAGGTCAATTTTCTCAAACTGCCCCAAATATTTTTTGAACAATTTTTAAAAAATTCTTGGCATAAATTGGAACAACTTTAGTGAAGACAGCATATAGATAAGTCTTTTTATTAAAAAGTTATTGCACTTTTAAAAAAATTCGACTTTGAAAAAAATGGACTTGAGGTCTGCCCAGATACGTAGTACATTTGAGGACTACGTTCTTGAGAGTACTGAAGGACAAGTCTAAAAAACGAAACCGCATCTTTCTGTGTCTTGTAGTTTTTGAGTTACAGCTTTGCTAAGAATCCGGTGGACCGAGGAGGACCGGTCCCTCCGTTTATGTAGGGCAGCTGATAACTCGAACATGCTTGCTCATAAATTCATGAAATTTGGCACAGAGATTTCTCATATGGTCGTGCTCAACGTCGATTTTTTAGTTTTTCGAAATTCGTTAGTTTTGGCAAGGTCAAAGGTCAAGTTTCTCAAACTGCCCCAAATATTTTTAAAATAATTTTTAAAAAATTCTTGGCATCAATTGGAACAACTTTAGTGAAGACAGCATATAGGTAAGTCTTTTTATTAAAAAGTTATTGCACTTCTAAAAAATTACTTTTAAAGGGTGTAAGGTCAAGGTTTTCGTGGGTTACCTAAAAACGGGCGACCTAATTCCAAAAAACAAAAACTCGACGGTGATCAGGTCCATATGAGAAATCTCTGTGCCAAATTTCATGAATTTATGAGCAAGCATGTTCGAGTTATCAGCTGCCCTACATAAACGGAGGGACCGGTCCTCCTCGGTCCACCGGATTCTTAGCAAAGCTGTAACTCAAAAACTACAAGACACAGAAAGATGCGGTTTCGTTTTTTAGACTTGTCCTTCAGTACTCTCAAGAACGTAGTCCTCAAATGTACTACGTATCTGGGCAGACCTCAAGTCCATTTTTTTTCAAAGTCGAATTTTTTAAAAGTGCAATAACTTTTTAATAAAAAGACTTACCTATATGCTGTCTTCACTAAAGTTGTTCCAATTGCTGCCTAGAATTTTTTAAAAATCATTCAAAAAATATTTGGGGCAGTTTGAGAAAATTGACCTTTGACCTTGCCAAAACTAACGAATTTCGAAAAACTAAAAAATCGACGTTGAGCACGACCATATGAGAAATCTCTGTGCCAAATTTCATGAATTTATGGGCAAGCATATGTTGGAGTTATCTGCTGCCCTTTGATTAAACTCTTTTGACCTATAACTCCACTGTCTCACGTTACCCCGAGTTGGCACCTGAAGAAAAGTTGCTCTATTTTCAACAAGGAACACGACTAGGGTGATTAAAATTTATTTTAAAATTGTCGCCACAACAAGCGGAAGGTTACTCATGGAGTCTCAGGCTGGTGAAAATCTCCCAAAAGCTTTTGGTGCTTACTCTGCTGACCTTTACTGGATTCTGTTTTCTTGCACATTTCTCCAATGCCATCAACTGGACGGGAAGGTGCATGCAAGAACAATTGCCACTCAACTCCTCAGGGGAAGGTTGCATTCGTAAATCTCTAAAAGAATTAACTAACAACACATGCCCTTCTATTAAGCTTAAGGAAATTTGGTCCAGAGCCAGAGTTATCAATACTAGTCCCGTTCCCGATTCCAATCCAGCAGTGGACTTGATGGAAGATGATCTCCTGGAAATTTTGGATCCTGTCAAGTCAAATAGGACCATACTAGGACTAAAGCCATATTTAATATATTTATATGTTACGGTAATAGTGGTGTTCTTTTTATTGGTTATGCTTGGTTGTGTTATGGAATCACTTGGAATTAATAGAAACTACTAGTTTTACTCTTAACTTTTTACTACTTTATTTGTCCTTTGACATTTTAATTTAAAGCAATGAATTTCAATAAAGTAAATTAAGTTGCTACAGTTTAAAATAAATTTGTATGGAACTTTAAATTTCATTCCTCTATTTGTCCCGCTGACTGCAAACTAATCACCAAAAACGTTATTACCATCCCAAGAACCTAAACAAGTTAGTATTAGTTTTAAAGTCATACTGATTTCATTTAAAATAATTTAGTAAGTTTTTTTACCGTTCCAACCATTGAATACGTCACGGTGAAAACTCCACAAGCCGAAATGGCAACCGACTTGCGTTCTAACGAGTCCAGTACAAGTAACAGTTCATTACTGTCCAGCATTAAGGACCGACGGTGAACAAATAGCCATTCTTTAAACTGATCCAGCTAAAATAGATTATGACAATCAATTTTATTTTCAAGTTTGGATTGACTAATCAATTGGTTTTCTAAAACTTACTTGTCTGGGAATATCCGACGCAAAGCTAAATGTAGCTATGCACGCAACATAAAACAAACTCACCACTAATTTGATTAAGATTCCACCAAACATTGTACTGGACAAGTGTAAACCATACGTAAAAACCGTTTCGCCCAAATAAAAGAGTAAAGTTGGTCCAATAAAATGGTTTATTAGGTTTGCTAGGCCCTTCAAATTTTCGTATTGATTTATTACCAGATTTACATTGGCCCTACATGCCTCCACCATAAACCAAACGTGCTTTTTACCCAAAGAAGCAATAAATGGTAGTAATTTTAAGGATTTTGAGTGTAATTGATTTACAAATTGTTTAGTAGCAGAGTGTAATGTGAGGGTGAACAGTAAAATGGCCAAATCGGCGTAATATGCAAAAACTGCTTTAAAAACAAAGGACAAACCAATTATTATCGTGGCGAATATTTCTAAAATGGTCTGGTGTTCTAGTGATGAATTTTTGGGAAGGCAGGATAAATTCCAAATTATGGAATAGTGGGCTTCCCTTTTTAACGTTAGATACCAAGTGGAAAAGGAATCGACAGTCAAGTTAAGTTTGAAGTCAACGCTAATAATGCCTTGGGAAGGAACGGAGGTCAATCGGGATAAAGCTACTGTGGTGTACAAAAGCAAACCTGAGGTTATTAAGGGAATGTCGTTGGACCAGTGAGTATTGTTTAAATATTTCAGGTATGCGTTGGATGTCAAGTTATTTAGAATTTGGAGAACGATTTGTTTTCGTGTCCAGATGCTAAAGAAGAGAAGAAATTTGCAAATGAGACAGAAAATGAATTCGAAGAAGGAGAAAATTGAAGTGGGATTTGTGGAGGACATAAAGATAAAGCCGTTGTAGGTTTTGGAGATGTAGACGGATAATGTGAGGAAAGTTGCAAATCCGCATAAAATCTATTTAAAAAGAAAGCAGTTTAAAATTAGCTTAATTTGGAATTTAGACATGTTTTTGACTTACTTTTTGAGGAAGCCATTCAACCAGTTGAAAGTTTCCACAAGAAGCTTTTCGAAAGCGGTATGGTGAAAGAAGGAGAAAGTACATGAAGTTGAAGTAAACGTAGGTATAATTAGTAGCCATGATATTTTCACCGGATAAATGCAAAGCTGGTATAAAGTGTATGGTTGATCATATTAGACTAGACTAGAATTTTATTGGAATGAAAAGATTACCTAATAATATTTTTAAGTGAAAGTTGTATTTATTTATGGCAATTTTTTAAATGGCTTTAAGTCAACATGATCAAAATAAAGGCACTCCCAAGGCATGCGCCATTTAAGTTATCCGTCAATAAACTTTAAGAGATTTTTTTTCTTCATTTTATTGATCTTAAGTGGCAAAAGTAGTTTATTCATAAAAAAGGAGTAACGAATGCTACGTCACCCAAAATGGCTTAGTTTCTAAAAGGTTATCTAAAAAAACTCTCAAGGTATCCACCGCATGCACCTATCCCTCCCCAGATTATTCATGAAAGAGTTCTTATCACATTTCCAAACCCGAGAAAATTCCTCCATTTGCATTAAAACAGTCAGAACTTCCGTCTCTAGCAGGTAGCGATCCAGATGGTACTCATCATCATGGGTCTTCCAGCTACCTCGACAAACGTGCTGGCAAATTATAAGTCAAATCGCCTCACAGTTTTGTATTTATTAGGGAAACCATAATAATTAATTTTGATATTTTGGAAATCTTTATTTTCCACTCACCCTCACGTAAGCCATAAAGAACAACTGCTCGTCATTAAACTTTGACGTTATCCTACCCGGCAAGAACCTCTGAACTTGCCCGTTTCTCAGCTCCAACGGCAGGGTCCAGTTAAACCGCATTTTCCTTAGATTGATCTTGTCCTCGTGAAACATTCGAAAGGCTTCCTTGACCGCCAGCAAATTCAAAAAGGTTTGGGGGAAGATAAAAGGATGTTCTAAAGAGTGCGTGGGATTCCAGCTAAATTGGTAAGTGGTCCAGTGATCCTCCATGGTATACTTGTACAGTTTGTTTTCAAGTATTGGGTGTCCTACGTGTTTGTGGTATAGTACAGAGCAAGGGCGATCCGCCTGGTTATCCTTTTCTGGATCCACATCAGCCAGCGTCACAATATTTTTCCAATCTTCCAGCGACTTATACGTGTACGGTACAAAGGGATCATTGGCTAGTCTCAGGAAGGTTCGAATTTGTTTCAACGTACTACCCGCATGATGCAGTGCCAGGGTGGTAGTCAGAAATGGTTCGTTTATCATGGAAATGGGAAATAGTATGTAGTTGATGTACGGAGAGTCCAAAAACGTTTCCCAGTGCATTTTCGTAGCTGCATGCAACTCTTCCGTGAAGTGTGCATGGGCCACCATGGGCGTCTTGAGGTCCAGCATTTGATCCCGAAACTCTCTAGGATCTCCCTTTCCCCACCATTTGGGCGTGGGCTGGGTATTGGTAGCACCCAACCAAAATTGACGAGCCCTTTCCACCGTGTACTTTATAGCAATTAAAGTGTTCCGAAGATGGTCCTGAGTGAATGGCAACTGGTCCTGGATATCCTCCTTATTGACCACGCCACCAGGTAAAGGTAACACAAAGTCAATGTACAATTCCCGACCGAAGACCAATGGTCCCATGTACTTCCACAGAATACTTATCTCAGTATCCGGGATTCGGTCCCAAATGTCCTTCATTTTGGTAAAGATCTTGTACAGGTGATCCTCAGCAACACCAATGAACTCGGCAGGATTCTCCTGCGTGGCTATAAGGTGACGTAGGCTAGGCATGTAGCCCAGGTTGATCCAGAGGCTATCCAGACATTGTACCTCGGAGTCTAATTCTGCATCCAAATACTTTTTGTCCACCTGCCAATTGAACACCTCAGCATTATTAAGGGAGGAGTCGTTTAGACCCCAAGCGTTGAGAATGTTGACCGTGTCTGCAGAACCTAGATAATCCCAAAATAGGTGGAGCAACCAAGTGGACACGAAAGCGGTTTTGGGATGGGTAAACTGATATGTCCAAGGATCGGGTGGGGTTGGCCCTGGGGTGTAGGTACTGGGCTCATGGGCAAAGCAGAGTTGGAAACCGTGAAAGTACTTGAGTGCCATTAGGTCCAAGTACTCAATCCTGTAGTCTGGTTCCTTTAACCACAAAAGGAACACTTTTTCCATGTCCAACTTGACACTACCCATGGGTGGACAATACCCCGCATCAAAAAGATTCTGTTGGACTGTCTTTAAAAACTGTTGATATTCCGAGTCTCTCAAATTGTTGGGTACTTTTGGCATAATCAGCTCCTTGGTGGTATCGTGCAGAATGGCACCTATTCCAGTGATCATATTTACCCCTTCCACCATGTTCTCCACCAGGAGCTTCATTAGTTTGCTGTCTTTTGGTACGCCCAACAGAGGCAGCATTCCTTGAAACGCGAACTTTGTAAAGTTTTGGTTATTCTGGAAACCTAGATCTGGCGATGGGGCAAACTGAAGATCCCGAAAGAATAAGGAAGGACGAAGAATTAGCACGTGGGGATAGGTGTAAAACGCCATGTTGATGTAGCTGGCGTGACCCACCACCTCAAACATCCTGGCTCCAATTTCCTCCAACGACAATTTACTCGTTTCAAACTGATTGAAATCCCGAGTTCCAAAAACGTACTCCACCGTTTCCAACAGCGCCTCCAAGCCAAACTGTTGTCTTATGGGGTAATTCAAACAGTGACGATAGTACTCAATACTCTGATCATGCTTAGGATCGTGTCGATAATCCTTCAGAATGTTGGCCAGAATGGAGTCCTCCCCAAACTCAATGGAGTAGGCTGGAGCCTGCAGCCTATCTTCGAAAAACGTTCCCTCCGACTTGGCTTCGTAGTGGTAGTTGCCGCAAACGTATTCGTAAAAGTTGTTACAGGGAGATTCGCTCTCGTTGACATACTCGCTAATCCACGCACCCGCTTTGTGACACTCTTCCGTTTCGCAGAGATAGGGATCCCGAATCCTTTTCCGGAAGGAGGCGCCAATAAGCCAAACGCCAAACACAAAGTGCATCAGCACAATAATAAACAGAAGGAGGAGGAGACCAGAGTTAAGTCTCTGTTCGGGAGTGCTGTAACGCCACCACATTTCCAGGTTGAAGCCTGCCAGATGACGCCATGGGGCGGTGTTGTGCCAGTCTTGCAAAAGGGAATTGTTGTCGCCGTAACCGCCACCTCGACTCTGGCGACGGGGATTGGAGGGATTGGTGCTTAAGCGTCTGGACGAGATTTTGGAGTGGGACAGGGAGTAGGCGCTGGTGCTTTTGGAATTCTTTCTTTTGGTGAACTTCCCTTGCTGGGAGGTAACTGAGTATTTTTTGTGACCTCGACCACCACTGGTACTTGCCACGCTTGTGGTTGGGGGAAGAGCCACATATTCGTGAATGTGGTCTTCGGACTGGTTACTATTACGCCGGGGTTCTGGAGGTGACCAGACTGTGTCCGTAGAACCGGAACTGAGGCGATTGGGAAGACTGCTGGACATTTTGACTGATTTGCTTTCTTTTTGGTAGGAAAAGGAAAGAAAAGGTGGAAATATTTCTTTTACCAATTCACCTAACTTTCTTTTTTCATTTTTGCTAAAATTCAATAAAAATAAAAATGTTGAGCACTTGTGTTGCTTGTAGGCGTTTCATAGCAATTTTACTTGTTATTGGGGGCATTGCGAAACTGACACTTGAACAAGGAAGGAAGTTGGTCAAAAGAACGTTAAATTGGAGTAGTAACATTTTGTAATTTATTTCCTTCATTATCTAACTACAAGAATGCAAAATGTTCAGAAGAAGTTGTTTGATTTAATACACTTGCAACATGTGAATATATTTTTCCCTAGAGCATTCTGTGAAGTGGCTGCATGGTCTAGTGGTAAGACGCTCGCCTGAAATGCGCATGACACTTACAGCTACTGACAACAGAATAAGCGAAATGGATGGATGAAGTGGATAGTGTGTGAAAGTGTACGCTATCAACGTTGATGTCACGTGACAATTTTTACGCAAATAAATTAATACGTATCTCAATCACATTGCACGCACGAACGTTATTAACTGATCCTTCTAAATATTTAAAAACTTCACTTTGTTTATCCATCCATTTCATTATTCTGTTGTCGGTGCAATTGCGGCCAAGCCCTGGGCCCGCCCTGGTAAGTGTGTCTCGCACAGCTAACGAGAAACCTGGGTTCGATTCCTGGTGCAGTTACAACCTTTTTACTTATTTTTGTCTCTTTTTAGGTAATTCTTATACTGTTTTAATGTTAATTTGCATTTGCATTAGTAGATATAAATATTGCAATAAGAATTAGTAAAGAACAACACCTCAAATATTCAGATATGTAGTCACAAATCCTAATTCTAAAACAATTTTCGATTTTTGTATTTATTCTAAATAAATTATGTTTTTTGGTTTGTAAAATATTTTGGGGACATTTTTAGCAACCTGTGTCCATATTTTATGCTGATTGCAAGCTAATCACCAAGAATGTTATTATCATCCCAAGAACCTATTTCAAAGAAATTCACATTTCAGTTTCCTTACCTGTACATCTAATTTTTAGGGTAAGTATTGTGTTTATTCAATTAAGTAAATTAAATAGTTTTATACCGTTCCAACCATTGAATATGTCACCGTGAAAACCCCACAGGCCGAAATGGCAACTGACTTGCGTTCCAATGAATCCAGTACAAGCAATAGCTCATTATTATCCAGCATAAGTGACTTACGGTAAACAAATAGCCAATCTTTGAAATGGTCCAACTGAAGAAAAAAATTCATGTTTAAAATATTTTTACTGATGAACTAATTGGTATTTAATTTTCTAAAGCTTACCTGTCGCGGTATATCAGACGCAAAGCAAAATGTAGCTATACAAGCAATATAGAAGAAGCTCACTACAATTTTGAATAGAAGTGTTCCTCCAAGCATAGTCTCCGAAAAGTGTAAGCCATACGTGCAAACAGTTTCGCACAAATAAAAGAGCAGAGTTGGGCCAATAAAATAATTTATCAGGTTTGCTAAACTCTTCAAGCTTTCGTACTGATTTACGACAAGACTTACAGTGGCTTTGCATGCTTCCGCCATTAACCAGGTTTGCTTTTTACCCGACGAAGCAATAAAAGGTAATAATTCTAACGGTTTTAAATGCAATTGATTTACAAATTCTTTAACAGCAGCGTGCAAAGTTAAAGTGAACAGGAGAATGGCCAAATCGGCGTAGTAGGCAAAAGTTGCTTTTAAAATGAAGGACAAGCCAATAAGCATTGTGACAACCATTTCTAAAATGCTTTCGCTATCTGAGTTTGCATTTGTTGCAAAAAATGCTAATTCCCAAATTATCGAAAACTGTGCTTCCATTTTTAAGGTTTGATACCAAGTGGAGAAAGAATTTATGGTTAGGTTGGATTTTGGCGTGATGCTTATAATGCCTTGGGAAGGAACTGCAGTCAACCTGGAAACTCCTACTGCTGTGTAGACAAACATGCAACAAGTTATTAGGGGAACGGAGTTTGTAAACTGAAGTTTGTTTAAGATTTTGAGATTTGTGTGGCATGTCAAGCTGTTTAGAATTTGTACGACGGTCTCTTTACGTGACCAGATGCTAAAGAATAAGAAGAATTTGCAAACGACGCAGAAAACAAATTCGAAGAAGGTGAAAATTGAAGTGGGATTGTTTGAAGACATGAAGATAAAGCCGTTGTAGGTTTTGGAAATGTACACGGACATTACCAGGAATGTGCAAAATCCACACAGAATCTATTTCCAAAACAAGGAACAAAACTTCATTTTAATTTTAAAAAATTGCAAGGTTTACAAGCTGGTTACCTTTTGAGGAAACCATTCAACCAAGTGATAGTTTCCATCCGACGCTTTCTTAAACCGATATGGTGAAAGCAAGAGAAAGTACATGAAATTGAAATAAACGTAGATATAGTTGCTAGCCATATTTTCACCTTGAAATACTCAAACTGAGCTTGAACCTGCCAAGAAAGAAACTAAAATAGAATGAAACTTTATTTTGTATTTTGTTTAATTCAACCTCAATTCTTATTTGTTTATTTTTAGCTATTTTTATTTGAGTAGGTATTTTATTATGAGTAGGTAGTTTGTCAATATTATCAACTCATGGCCACGTGTTTTTCAATTAAGTTAATTCATTCACAATTGACAATGTATGATAGCAAGCAAGTTTGTTATTTTTGAATGTTTTAGCTCGACTACATAGGTATTAAAATCAATCATCATATATGATATATCATCAATGTACATAGCTTTGCTGAATTGGCTAAGTCATTGTGGTAATGTGCTGAAAACATTTTAAATCGATTTATTTGGTTTTTGCGCATGTTTCTGATGTACATTTTTAATGTATCTATTTCTTGTTAAGTTTAGAATGTACTCTTACTGAACAAAGTCAGTTATTACTTAACTTTAGTATGTTCCACTGTACAAAAACAATGCTTTTAGTAAAATGCTATACGCAAATGGGAAATTTCAGTATGTACAGGAAAAGGTCAGGTACGTACCTAAGTTCGAAAGCTATTCAAAAATGATTTACTTTACTTTGTTTTGTACCTAATATCAAATGTTTACTCTATTTCCCAGACAGCTGCTTCCACACTATAATTAAAATTGTCTACCGTAGCCTCTTTGTCTTCTTAACGCTTGAATACACTTCCTTGGAGGTTTTTCCAGCAAGTTTACATGCCATCAGAACATTTTTATATAAAAAGCATTTTTTGTGAAATCCCCTATTTCCCTTTTTCCACGTAGGAATTTCATTCTTCTTGCTTAACTTTGGTGTTATATTGAAAAAATTTGAACTACTTTTAATCCCATTGTGCATATCTAACATATCAACTGAAACGGAAAGTTAACTTAATGTAAATAAAATTTCCGTAAAAGCACTAAAAAACTAGTATTGCCTCGCAACCATGTCACATTTTTGCATACTACGTAACCGCTTTAATGCATCTACTATTTTTTTCAGGGTCGAAATCGCATTCACATAAAATCCACCTGTTTTGACTGTGTATACAATGCACAATGAATGAAGCGGAACTTGCTACACAGTCCTACAGCCAAGCGGATACAAAGGGATTCCCCCATTGTCCATTCTAGCTCTAGCTCAAGTTTCTTCGTAAAGCCATAGCGCCACAGAAAAGATTACAACCGTTCTGCATGCAGTTTGCTCACCATTTGCAACGCAATTCGTTGACTTTCGCGTAGCAAACCCATTCAACCCAAACGTTTTTTTATCTCGCTATATATAATGCATATCAAAAGATATGTCTTTTTTGTGTGATTGATATGTGTACAAACAAAACAGTACGTCATCATCCTCATCGCAATAATAACCTATAAACTTGCATGTAAGCTAAGCAGTAAAGCTTATAAAATTCATAACAAGTTAGTAGTAAGAAGTATGCCACACTATATATTTATTTATGCAGTGGCTTACTGCAACATCAAACACACACACGCAGCATCAAATAAATATAAAGTAGACAGGTGTCAATTTTTATAATCTCAGCAGTCCAACTTCATTCAATCCTTTTTTTATAGCTTGACGTCATTTTTCAAGAATCGAATTAAATGATGGCTTAATAAGTGTGGAGTAGACCTGTCGTCGCAACATAATCCATTCATTCTTTTTTTTTCTGATTATTGAACTACCTGAGAGATTGCTGCACTTGTGTCTCTTACGCGTCTACCTGAAAAATTTTCTGCTGTGTTAATTAAACTGCAAGCTTTACACGCTTTTTGAATGTGACCTCTTCATTCTTTGAAACACTAATGTAAGGAAATACCTGTACACAACTTTGTATGGCGAATTGATTTATATAGCAAATATATATGTCCTGTTCATTGAAAAAAACATTGCAAATGCGCAAGCAAATCAGGTACCTGGTACCTAATACTATATAGCTTTGTGTGAAAGGTTTTATAAATAACTGCAATATGTGGAGAAATGTCTAATTTGCAGAGCATCATCATAGCCAGTTTTTCATTTAATTTGAGTCTCTTCCAAGAAAATAGTAAAACGCAAATGGGCTGATTTGCAAAAATATAAATGTTACTTACGTACACAATAAGCTTTATAATAGCCGTTCCGTGACATAAAACCAAGTGATTGCAATGCAACAAAAAAGAGTACCTGTTAAGTTAACAGAATAAAATGATCTGATTTTTTAAATTGATGCAAAATAGTAAGTATAATTGGGTTTGGATTATATAATTTAGATAAAGTAGCGTCTTTTTTATCTTTTGATGCAAAACGGAGGTAGTTTTTCTGAGAAATGGGTGCTTTCTATGTGATGATGTTGAGAAACCTGACCTACCACTTGTATAAAAATAATGGACTTAATTGGAGGGATTTCCCAGAGAGTGGGACCATCCTCTGTAGAGTGCAAAAAGTGTAGAGATCAGAAAAATTAATAGTTTTGTGTTGCTGCAAAAATTGGGTTGCATTTAAAACAAATAAATATGCTTTTAGTTCCATTTTTTAGATGAAAAGGGTATTGACTTCTTTTTAGTTAAGAAGTAAAGCGATCATATTTGTTTACAGTGGATTGATGGGAAATTGACACTAAAGCTTATAGATTATTTTTCTTCATACAAATTGCATTTCTATGTAACCGTACAAAGTTAGTATTTCGGCATGTGCTATATAATTAGGCATATTGTCCAATTCCTTTTAAATGAATTCTAGTGCCACTTGATCTTGTTTTGAGTATTGCGGACGTCATTGTACATTATGCTGCGCTATTTTTTATTGCGCGTTGACTTAATCCATTTTACAATGTCTAGCCTTGAATATGAAACATTTAACTGTTTTACAGCAGCTTTTCAAAGTCGATTGGAGTTTTGACCTAAATTCATGGTTTTTAGAATTTGTCTGGCTATATTAATGTAAATGGCTTAAGTTGAAAGTAATTTTAACCAAAAAGGACTCGATGAACTTTTAAGATCAATGTGAGATAAGCTAACAAATATATTTTGCGATGTTTCATGAATTACTTGAATGCTTGAGAAGCTCATGGACCTCGTGTAAAAATTCTTGAACGTGTAACATTTTGTCAACTGGCGTTAGACTTTTCGTTATGTAATATTTTTTCAAGAATAGGAAGTAGAAGTAGAATTGATAAGGAGAAAAACTAATTAGAAATAATCAATAAGTTTTAAAGATAAATGTACAAGTAAACTTTCCTAAAGCAAAGCGTAATGGAATTTATGTGAAAGGTCATTCTACACTAGCCATACAGTTTTTGCATTTTTTTTATAATTATAAAAAATGTTACGTCTTTACGTAACTCAAAAAAGTTAATGACTTTTTCTTTAAAGTTTAAAACTTTTAGAGCAATTCCTGAAAGAACTCAATTACGCAAAAGGTTTAAGCTAGTCCGTAAAACTAATATCTTCATTAGTGCGGGAAATTCCAGATAAAGCATAAGAACAGGTAGATGTAGGTGCCAATAAGGCAATGACATTGTAAATTATTGCCAAAGAGAGATGAGATGACACCATAGACACACTCAACATTGTATCATATAGAGTATCATCACCACCACAATCAATACATTTTTTATTACCGGCGACACATGTCATGTCATTATTGTTCCAAACTTGATTCAAGTGTAAAAAAATTATTTTGCTACTCTTGATTTAATCTCTTAACCTGAAATTCCGCTTAGCCTTACATCATTTCCTCTCACATGTAAATACTTAACAGAGAGAGTGTGTGCTCATTTGTCACACTTTGGCGTCACACACATATATTTTCAGTATGCACATCAGTCAAACTTTGTTTGAACAACAAAAGACTTTTCCAAGTGGCCATAAAATCATTACTGCATTTCCAGGTAAAAGTATAAATCATACAAAATTATACTGTCATAATAATAATCTACCTAAAAAAGAGATACTTAAGCGTATATAAGGTACATAAACAAATAATATTAGATCATTAGGCCAAACACTAATTGCAAAGCTATTTTTTCCATCTAGTAATTTTTTCTAGTGTGAAAATTCCAAAATAATGAAAATGACGTCATTATTCATTCATACAGAATTTGTAAGATTATATCGCATCATTACATATATCGTCATCATAGTCAGTATCCTTTTTAAAAGCTTGTCTCAAGTTTTACTGTTTTATGTTGTGCGTGCGTAACCCATAAAAAACTATAGAAACCACTTTCCTTGTTGTTCCATCAATGAAACTGAAATAAAATCTACAACGTGACGTAATGACTGAGCAAAAGCGCGTGCAATGTTTCAACTCACGAGCCCCACAAAACCATAATAAAAAGCAGTCATTCATTCAATTATCCAGGCACGCAGAATTTGCTGTTATTATTTTTAATGTACAGTAGAGTATCCTGTTGTTTTCGCACTGGTGACTTTAAAAGAGATCCGTTTTTAGCCAAAATTGATTAAGTTTAAAGATAAATTATAATTTTGGTCGTCACACAGACATAGCAGAAAAATGCAACTTGAGTTTATATGTTTTTGATTGACGACAGTACTGCACTATTTTTTCTAATAGTAAGCGTCATAGCAAACTGCTTCTTTAGATTTTGCAAAAAATGTTATTATGTAAGATTATAGCAGGCATGAGCATGTGTGTGTATTGTGTTAAAACGGGATAAACCGGTTTCCAAAAATTTTTTTACCGGCACTTTTTCTCCCATGTAGTTCATTATCATTAGAACAAATCGTATACCTACTTTGCGTGGAAAAGACTGAGAAAAACATTATTCCGTAAAATTATTCCCTTGCACATTTCCAGATAAGCACATTAAAAATTTCCAACAGCAAATGTTCCACTCTGAAAAATAAACAGCTTTCCAGATAATTACTTTTTTGGGGGCTACCTGCTGGCTCGTTATACATTAGGGCAGTAAGCTCACGAGGATACGGGATATAAAATAAACTGGAACAGAAATTAGTGCACATGTCCAGCCAGCATTTTATCTATTTTTTGCTTAGCTCACCTGTAATAAAAAAAAGAGTGTTAGTTCGGCTGGAGACTAAATTTGCACTGGAATAAGTTTGACAGTGTACCTATATGTATAGCAAGTTATGAATCATACTGAAAAAAAACTTTTGTCAATTTTCTTAATCTTTTGCTGTTACTAAACTAAACTTGGTGTGTGGTTTGGAATAAACTGAAGAGACAAAGATCCTGTTCCTATCTATATCAACTTATGTATGTATTTTTTATCTCTGTGTTGTAATTGTATAATAAGTGGTAGTATTACAAAAAGCTGTTGAAAGCTATTATGATATATGATATAGCATATGATGATAGAAGCTACTTGAGAATGATACTGCTGACGCTGATGGTCATGCAAAATGTACATAACGTGCTTGTCTACTTGTTCTATGAATTTTTGTGCATCTTTTTTTTCACACCAGTGGATCATCATATATATATAAAGCGGTTTGCAATCTCAATGGGCAATCCAACTTTTGCTTTTGAAGCTGCAGAGTGAACAATCACATAGTAGGAGTGTGGATACACACACACAAAACTCACTCACGCACAAGATCTCGCCTTTCTTTGCAATTTTTTCTTTTGACTTTTTTAAGGCATGTCAGTTAGTCTTAATGAGACACAAAGCAAGACGCCGACAAGAAGAAGAAAACAGTGCAAGATTTTTTTGTTGGTTTTTGTGAACAAGTGTGTGTGAGAGAAAGTTATAACTGGATTTTATTTCCATGCCAAAGAAGAAAACTTGGTGAAAGTTTTTTTTGTGCTTGTTCCGGTTTTCTTTAGAGAAAATTTACAAATTTTTAAGAAATATAAAAATGTAAGCTAAGTGTATTTTTTGAAAAATTTTATTTGCAGTTTTTTTTGTGTGAGTGTTTAACGCCACTAATTATTTTACACACAGGTGTCCCTCAAAACTATTTGCTGTTCTGTGGGCGTGCCTAGTAGCCCTGACGCTACACTTTTTTCTCTTGCTAACCGTTACCAGTAGTAGCTCCAGCCTAGGCCCTGTAGCTGCATATCCTATGATCAGATCCCGCACGCAGACCTTTGAAAGAACAAGACATCACAAAAGACACAAAAAGCTGATTATGTCAAACATTGACGAGTTCCCTCTAATTTGCCCCATTGGTCAGATACGTGGGCATAATAATAAATGTCATCCGAGATGGTGACCATAAATATACAAGGTTATACAAAAATGTAGTTAACGTGTACAATCTCTAGTATTTTAACGCGCAGTAAGTCCGTTAGGTAATTAAAATAGTTTGAAAAAAATGAAGTGGAGGCTTACAAAAATGTGCAGAGTTCAGGCCAAAAATTTGTTCAAGTTGGCAAGTATTCTGTCACATTTGTTCTCAGAAAATAACTCTCAACTCTCAACCTACCATTTTTTATATACTGGCTAGTATGTATATTATATAATAACATAGGCTAGCTTTTTTTCTGGGGCAACTTGGGACTTACATGGATATATAGACAACGACGACAATAAAAAATGCATTTACTAATCTCTCTATAAAATGCATTTTTTAAAGCGAAAACTGTGATACAAATTAGTTAGCTAATGTTTTACATAAAGTATTATTTAATCGAAAAAAGGTTTTTCATGTGTGTGTTTAGTAATGTGTAGCGATACTAAAATGTGTCAAGGGTCAGGGTTAGGTTTAAAGTTTGATGTGTTCTTATTTCAAGTTTCTTTTTTTGTGTCTAGAGTTTAGAGAGAGGGGAAAAATGACAGCTAGAACCTAAGTCAAAAAAGTAAAGCAGAGAGAGAGAAAACGAATTTAATGTGTTGATAAAAACAAAAAACTCTGTTCTCATTTAAGTTACTATATGAGTATAGGTATACATAAGCTATATAGGTACGTACCGTTTAGTAGTGAAAACTGATATGCTCCAGAACAATTAATTTGTTATCGCTTTGTGCAAATATTTTGGTCATTTAGATATTGATAGCAGAAAGATATTCCCAGGCGTATATATGGCAGACATGTGATTCTAAACTGGAAATTTTGTCAATGACGAAAGAATAACTTTTTGTGGTGTTTACATTAGACATTTTATATATATTTTTTGTGACGCCGAATTATTACGACGATCTGAGAAAATAATATCTCCAGGAAGTATTATTTGTATGACGTTTCTCTGTTCTGATAGATAAAAAATGTTTTTTTGTACCTAGGTCAGTAATGACAATTTTTTGTCAAAATAATTGTTCATATATAATATATTTATATGTAAATTTTATTTTCTGTATTTAAACCCTCCAATGCAAAAAAAAATTTACAAGTGGCAGTATTTTAATTTTGTTCTCAGTTTATTTTTTATCTGAGAAAAAATGGCTAATAAAAAAATCTGGGATTTTTTTACTACATGCAAAATAAACATGTGTTTCTTACATTTAAAATTTGATTATGCAAATGTTTCATCTGTTTTAAAAATATCACTTTTAAATTCCGGTACATTATTTTTAGTGTCACGCAGGGAGTAACTGACGGTGTCGGGTAGACTAATGGCTAAACTGGA
>CM056169.1:1341531-1465172 GCA_029691765.1 Entomobrya proxima
ATAAACTTGTGATTTATATAGCTCTGACTGTATGATAGACGTGAAACAAACAATTATATTAATGGTAATCGATTAGGATGAGATGGACTGGGTTTATGTTTTTGTTTACATGTCTTGATGCATTACATGGTATATTAAGGACTCATGAAAAGCTAAAGCACATGTGATTTGTAAGGAAAATGTGGACAAAAACTGGTGTGTTTTTAGGCTGAGATAAAAGCCGGTATGAAAAAAGGCAGAGCTGACAGATGAACGTATAGAATGAAGCTATTTGAAAATGCTGAGCATGTGAGATATATGAGCAATGAGCATGGTAGCTTGGTAATGTGCAAGCATTACTTTACCAAAGCGAAAATGAACAAAGAACGGAATACATGGAATTAGAATAGACTAACGTTTATTTTGTGGTTTTGATAGTACCATGTGCATAATAATTGTTATGATTTAAATAGGTGTCTTCTTTGATTTGAAACATGATCTGGGTGTCTTTAGGTTCTATTATAATAAGTTATTAATATTGCTATAGTTTAATGTGTTATAAGCATGTATGCAACTCTATGAAATATGAAGTAACACGATATATTATTATGATACATATCGTGCAAATAACTATAACAGGAAATAATTTGTATATAAATAAATTGAGCAAATAAGGTTAATAAATATTTAAGCATCCTTTTTGTCAGTGGATGCTGTCAATGGAGTGGATCCAGTCAGTTCTGCTTTCTTTTTCTGTCTTAAGTACCACGCAGAACCAAGAGCCATGATCAGAACAGCTATTGCAATGTACTCCTTACTAATCCTGAAAAATGGCACAAACCAAGGCTTGTCAATTTTTTCAATTTCAACCTGGTCATTGTCTTCTTTCTCTTCTGCATCAGTAGGAGTTGCAGTTATGATGGGTGGAATTGTTGCTGGTTCAGCGGAATCCATATCGTTCTTTAGTTCAAAGATAAATCAATATAATATAACATAAATTGCACATTATTGCACATTATGTCGAATCTGTGTCATTCTTGCATATTGCTTCGTTACATAATTGTCTTTGATGCTTTGGACAAATTACCTGATTTTCAATTTCACAATGAGTTCCATAGTGCGTATCTTGACACTGGCAAAAGAACGTATTATCTTCCTTTTGAAATTCACACGTTCCATGTCCACTGCACATTTCGGATGAAAACTCATTCTGAAAGCAAGTTTCGTTCCAGTTTATAGCAGAAGCTATTTCTTCTTTCGTGTTTGTTTCATGGTCCAAAGCTAAGGAAATATACCACACGTTAAACTCAAATCAAACTAATAAGGAGTACTTAATAAGCTTACAATTTTCACTAGTCATTATTGCCATCTCGGTCATGATATCCGGTTTAATGCAGTTGTCCTCCATTTTCTTTCCATTCTCAAAAATAAACCAATAACCAGCGAGAGCTAAAAGAACCCCTTTTTTACTGAGTTCACCATTGGGACCCAGTTCCCTTCTTTGTCCCAAGGATTGCAAAAGGGAGAAAAAAGGAAACCATGACCCAAACGCTTTTTGAATTGATGCTGCCAGAGATCCCGCTGCAATTCCATAACTTGTGAATCCAATAGTCTCTGTTCCTAACGATGCAGGGATAATGTAGGCAAGGGCTGGAAAGTGTGCTTCAAACAGTGTTTTTTCCGGTTTTGGTTTGCACACTGCAATTTCAACTTTTTCAGTTTCAGAGCCATAAGCAACTATTGCTAGTGCTAATGCTAATGTCACAAGTACGGATGTGGCAAACTTCATTGTGCTTTAATTTCTATCTATTTAACGGGAAAATATTTATTTGCGAATTCAAATGAATTACTAATGTTTAAAATAGGTTTTTTAAAAAGTTTTTAAAATGGGATATCTGGTCAACTACACTGTTTGAACTACTTTGCTGGAATGCTGGAAATTTGTGTACAAGTTTACTATAATACGTGTATTAGGGACAGGATTCACACAACTACGACGGGTTTGCAAAAACAAGTTTATAAATATGAAATAGTGCATGCATGACAAAATGTGCAAATATGAGTGGATTGCATAGGTAAGGCCTTTAGCTACATTTAATCCTTTGCCCTTTCTAATACCATAGCACTAGCACTAGAAACCACAATCCTTTTAATGGTTATATTTATACAATAAAGCAGCAAATGTGCAAATAAGTAGTAGCGTGTTTTTATTTCGTTTGAAAAACGTTTTTATGTTTTGTTGTGAGCGTCGTCGGTGAGTCATCACGCTATATTACTTCAACGCTAGACAGAACGTGCATCCATAAGGAAAATATACAAAAATAACGTAATAGAACGGTTGTGTCAAAGTCCTGTTACATGATGTAAAGTTCGATTAATATGCTAATGGACCATTACTGATTACTAATGGTGCTTTGTCGTATTAGTTATCATGTCTTTACTTTACTTATAAGCTCATGAAGACTTATATGTCGAGGCTTTTTCTAAATTCAACATGAAATGTTTCGATTAAAAATTTAATGGGATATTTAGTGTTGCATTGTTTAGTCGTTTCCTTATCTGCAAAATGGGAAAGTATGCTAATCTAATCGATTAAGATAACAGAAAAACAATAATGCTCCTTAAAACTTATACGCATATTTTTATGTCCGAATATATTTTACTTTCTTAAGTTGCTCAATAAAGGTCGTAAGTTCATAATTATTTATGGTTCAAAATTAAAGCTTTTTTATTTTTCACAAAAAGTTAAAAAACAATATTGTTGTTCATATTTTGAGAGTATTAGATTATGCAAATCATTGTTCCGGTGAAGGCTTCTTATGGTAACAATATCTAATGTAGAACTGAAGCCCAAATATTTGTTCCTGAAAGTAACGACAATTTGAAACATAACACTGATTAGCACTACGTATAAACTTAAAAATTGCTTAAAATATAAATTTATTTAGTGAATATTTACGTACATCAAGATGGGTATTGTGCGTTTTGGTATACACCATCTTCAGATAACAACCAATGAATAATGGGAAGAATTGCAAAAATTATGGTTCCATATCCGGTTGTACCAAATATTGCCTTTGCGCCAAGCTTTTGAAGCAGTGAAAAAATTATATTAGGTCCATTTCTGGATTGATACGAGGAGGCCATAGATCGCGGTGCAATTCCTGATTTAGTAAATCCAAGTTTGACAATGCCTTGGCCGATAAGTGTGGCAATTGTGTAACAGAAAAAACTTATTATAGCTGGTAAAAACGCGATAATTAATGCGATTAACATTAAAACTGACATCAGGAATAATAGTAAGCCTAATGCAACTTTAGTTTTTGTAATTTCCATGATGAAAATTTATTCAGTTTTCTGTCGTATCGTGGAGCTTTACTAAAAATACGCACGTTATAAACGACCAGTGCAAAATGAGTGTAAATGACAAAACAACGTAACAGACAGGCACTACATTGAGCAATCTCAAGTCGGTCTGCGTTGAGCATTGCAAAATCCACTCAACTTTCCTGGATATTGTTGAAGCATTACAGGAATAAATAGGCAGCTAAACGTTTGTAAAGCATAAATTGAAGAAACAGTCATGTGTTTGTATGATTTTAAAGAAGCATAAGCTTGAAAAGAAGCCAAGACAAGAAATTCTGTCCAGCAAAAATAGCTTAGCATATCTATTTGTGTGTGAACTTTTACAAACTACTTGCAGACTTACCATGACAACATTTCTGCACAGCGCAGTATAAGTCCAGTGGATGTGCAAAATGTGCATAGGGATCTAAGAGGCAAGCAACAACGATAACGAGAAACATGAACAGGTTTTATCGTTCTACAACGAATATGAAAAATCATGAACATTCATCATTTTAAATGCATCTTTTATATGTTTCTGGCTGTTAATTCTTTACAGTTCAGTTTTACAAAACGTATTTTTGGTTAGACTGAGAATATACCAAATATGCGCAGAAAAAACTACAAAATGTTTTGTATATTTTCGGAGCTACTTGAATGTAAATTTAAAGCCGCAATCACCGTCTATCAGCATTTTCACAGGAAAGGCTTGTTTTTTTCAAATGCTGTCACGAAATGACATAAAATCTATTACGAGTGCACTTGAGTAATAAAGTTGACGTTATTTTTGTGACAATAAATTTTATTGTGTGATTTCCTTAACACCACAAATCTACACATGTTTAATCAACTATCCACTCATCTATTTTAGGTTAAATATGAACAAAGAAAGCTGCTGCGCATATAAACGCCATGTCGCATGCTTACAATTTTCCAACGCCGCTTTTTACTCCACTATTCTTCTTTGTTCGCAGATAACCAATAACCATACATCCTGCTACGTCAAGAGGGAAAGAGTTTTGCAGCATAACAGACATAACAGTATCAACATCAACTTGTGCATTCTTATTTCTTATAAGTGGTGAGACCACAAAAAATCGTAGCAAAACGTTTACTATGCCACGTCTTATAACCAATCCAGAGAAATCCTAATACCTAATTGAATCTCATATAAATACGTGACTATTTCATTTACTGCTATTCAGTTGTGTTGTGGAGATTTGTTTGCACAGAGAAAGTTGTCAAATTGAATACAAAATATTGGATATACAAGAATTTGTTTGAATTCCGCAAACTGTAAGATTATACACATAATTCATAATTTTTCTCAAACTAATTTACACAGAATAGTTGGCATTTTTAAAGCATCTAATTTTTTAACCAGCCTGTAATCCATTCCGTTAAAAAATGGCGTCTCGCATGAGTGTTTTCTTTCTCCTTCTTATCGGAGCCACCATTCTACCCACGGGTGATGCTGTGTTGGCTGGTAATTAAATTAAGTTTCGTTTTCGTGTGTTTATGCAAATTTAGCACGTATATTTCATTTCCAATTATTTTTCTGCTTTCAAATTCACTATTTTCTGAAAACGTGAATCGTGTCTTTATAAAGCGGCTGGCTTTGGAACTGGAGGCGTTATTAAGGGTACTGTGGCTGCAGCATGGCATTCCATGGGTGCAACTGCTGCACTATCTAACCCAATTACGGCTGGGGTTGTGGTCGTTGGAGCTGCCGCTTATTATCTGTTTGGGTAAAACAATACAAAAATCTACCCTAAAAATGACCAATTCTGGTAATTTAGAAAAAATTAAAATGTCATTATTTCATAATATTTTACTACACATTTTAAAATTGTAGCCCCCATTTCTCTACACTTAATAAAAATGCTAATAAAATATAAAATAAATGTAGCAACTCAAGTTTTGATACTCAGATTGATTTAACATTGAAACCACACTAACTATTTAATATTTTACTGTTTGCAAAAAACACCACAAAGTTTGCAAATAAATAAATTAATCACATAAGCCATTAATAATTATAACATAACGTTCTAAGATTTGGTTAGGCTGGCATTTCTATTCGTTACCATATTTCAATTTGAAACCAAGTAAAGTTAAATCTTTCTGGATTTTCCCTTGAATTCAATTGAAATCACGCTATATACTTTTCATCTCAAGTAACAAAGAAAACCATGCTTTGTTACGTGGGACGTGGGAGTAACAGGAAAACAAATTTTCAATATCAAACCAAAGTAATATTCTGATACAGAATCGTATTTGGTACTTTTAGTTCTTGAATTCATATAGGTATTTGGTATACACGTTACTACACTCTGTGCAGAAGTAAAGCGTGGTAATCTTGCTTTCTTTGTGAAAAATCCAAAAACATGAGCATGAATCTGCTTACCTTTATATATGTCGTGTGTATTCTAAGCCTTTTTATGCTTTAGCTTCATATATTAACATGTATAAACACTACACAGGAGGTAAACTTGTATGTTTTGATATTTTGCTAAATGGCCAATATTTTCTACGCGTAAAAAACTGCAATTTTTTGTCCTCTGTACAAGTACTACAGAACATAAGATACGTAATATTTGTAAACTTTGTTATTTAATAACACATAGCCAATATATCAGATTTTATACTTTGGTTTTTTAGGGATACCACGATACAAAGTTTCACTGTTTTCACCACAAAAAAAGTAACTTGGTGTGCTATCAAAATCTATCATTAAACATTAGGGCAAAACTTTTATAAATTAAAAAAGACAAACAAACCATTAAAGTGCTTTGGCCATATAATAATAACTGTAAAAAATTATCTTACAAAAACCAAGATTACTTGTAAATAAGCTGTTATAACTGTCATAAAAACGGTTTAAAATGTTGTCAAATTAACAAACCTAAAGCCTTACAAAATTTAACAGAAACAGTTAAAAAGTGAAGGTTAACCATAAAAAACGATCTCTTGGAAAGATTACACCGATAACCAGTACAAATCAGGTAAAGTCCCAATCAATTAGTTTAAATGCTCGGGTTTATTAAATTTGTAGTTTGGTCTTACCGTTAATTACGTATTTAACCGTTAAAATCCCTTTACGGTTAAATTTTGCTTGGGATATTTTGCATGTCATTTTATCGGTTTATTTTAACTGACTTTTGTCCATTTTGACCGTTAAGTTGTTTTACCGTTATACTTTAAACTTTTTGGTTAATTATTTTTAAGTTTTGTCCATTTTTTTGTGGTTTGGTCCATTTTTCTAGTGTTGTCTCGCCTCCCTCCCTTTAAAAAAGTATTCGCATGGGTTTGTGCTCTGTTCTGTGCTGACATTTCTCTCTGATTATTAATTTTGCTAAATGTGTCGTTATTGAATAAATCGTCACCATGTCATCAAACCAGGACGCTAATAACGACCTACTAGACTTGACATTTGATCCTGAGTCGTCAGTGTCATCGTCAGCTGGACCATCCCTCCGACCCCCGAAATTAAGCGAAGCTCAGCTGTTGGCCGTGCTTGAGTTGGGATTCAACGGAAAGTATTTGCCGAGCAGTGTCACGGGCGGGGAATCGTCACCAGCGTCGACAGCGTCGTCACAGGCAAATAATAATCAAGTTGGTTCAATGATTAATAATCATCACCAATTAAACCAGCCAAGTAGTCAAGGGCAAGGTCAACAAGGTGGACAAGCACAAAGTGGACAACAGTATCAGTATCAACAGCAGCACAATCAGTACCCCCTTTTTGTGGACAATTACAGTTTTAACTTGACTGAGCAACAGCAGCAGGGTCTGTTACCGCCTCTGCGTCGTCCTGACATTAATCAACTTCCGCCAGGTTGGTTAAAATTACTATTTAATTGTTTAATTTTTGGAGTGACCAAGTGACAAGATTTTTCGGGTTTTTGTACAGATGTTCTAGCCGTTTTACTAAAGTCCACCCGATTCGAAGAGATTCTCATTCCGAACCAACGACGACTTCAGGAAGTGACACCCAGTTCAGTTAGAACCACCGGCACCACGGCTACGGAACAGGAAACGGGAAATTCGTCGACGACGAGGGCTCCACCACCTCCATCGTCCACTACTGCTCAATCTAAAGCCGTTAATAGTGTCCAGCAGCAGGAGGCAGGAGTCAAGTCCAAGTTGTCACCATTTGCTAAAGAGTTTGTTCCCGGAGGACCGGTGACCATGAATAACAACCAGCAACAGCATGACAACAGTGAAGCGGCGGAGATTGCCTATGCCATGTCCCAAGTTCAAGTTCAGGGACATGGACAGGGCAACAATGACTCGTTTCAGGGATTGATTGAGGAGCTGGACGGAAGTGATTGTATTCTGAGTACGGTGACTGACATGATTAGTCAGGTGAGTCAGGACCCTGCTAGCTTGAATCGGTGTGCGAAGGTGACGGTGGATGTGCTCAAGAAGCACTTGAATGATGATGATACGCTTGGGATTGTGGTGACGCTGTTGGTGGAACAGGTAAATTTTAAAATAAATTAAAATATTAGGGAAGAAAATGTGTGATTAATTTTATGATTGGTTTTGTGTAGATGATTTCCAATCAGAATTTCTGCTACTCGGGAGCAAAGATTTTGGAGATGCTGAGGGAGAATGGAATCGGTGTGGGGGAAAATAGCATTAAGAAGTTGGTCTTGACCAGGTAATTAGTTTAGCAAAAGTTAACTTGTTTAAGTGACTGGTTTGATGATTGATTACTTTTTCTTGTGATTTTACAGAATGCACGAAGAGTTCACCCATTGCCTTACCAGTCTGGACGATCCCGAGGTTCGGAACAGGTCCCTTGGAGTTCTCCGCTTACTCAGTGAACTTTACATGAACTTTGCAGTGCTTCCTGATAACTCCAAGTTACACATTTTCGCTCTGGCGGTTCTCGAACTGATGGAGAAACTGTTACAGAAGGATAACTCTCTAGATACTGTCAAGTGCATTTGTCAGCTTATGAAGGTGGGAAAATGATAATTAATTATTAATCAAGTAAAGTGAATGGATAGTTAATCATTTCATTCTTTTTTGTAGCTGATTGGATATGAAGTAGAAAACTCGAAGAATGAAAAAGTACGCGAGTATTTTGGACTAGTGCTGAAGGAACTAAGTTTCTTAAAGATGAAGATGACCTCCGAAGGCAAACTCCATCCCACCTGTGACGCTTTGATTGACATGGTTTTCAAACTGCATTCCAACAAGTGGAATAGGGGACAGGAGGAAACTACGTCCACGTCAACGGCATACTCTTCTCACGCACAGTCAATGCCTTCGAACAAGCACCCTGTCTATTATGAACTGCCAGACTCGTAAGATTTTTATTACCAATCTTGAATCCTATTTGTAGCTACAGTATTTCAATTAAAAATCATACTTCTGTTTAATTTTTTCAGTGATGACGACTCATTTGGTGATGACGTCGGCATTATGATTGACGATGAACCGGATGAAGTACAAGCAGCTTATGAAGAATTTTTGAAAATGAACGAGAACAAGTAAAGCGTGCAGGCTGGTATTTCTTCAGAAAATAAGCTCTAAAGATTAAAATTAGACTAAAATAATTAGTAGATTGTGTAAATTGTTAACTGTTTTCTTCTATTTTAAGTTGTTGTTGTTGACAAAGGCAGCATTTACACTAGAAAAATGTCTATTTTCTTTTTGTTTTCTTGTTTTTAATTGTTTGGATTGTTAATTTGAGAAATGGAGAAAGTACAATTATCTTCTCTCTCTTCTTGGTATAATTATAATACGTAGTTAAGGCACAAAAAAACTTGTAACTTGAATGATAATAATAGATCAATAGATTACCTAATAATTAATGATTACGCCTTCTTACGCGAGACTTAAAAGAATCAGAGATAAAATTGGTGATTGAAATTAACAGAAACAGAGATAAAATGAGCCACAACACTCGTGCGCGTTCCCTGTGACAAGTACATTTTGTTTTTAAAGTGTACTAAAAAATTGTTAACGCTTCACTGACGTGTTTTTAATTTAGAAGAAAATGAAAGGGTGCTCCCTTTTGCGATTATTGACATGTGAGCTAAAAAGGTAATACGTTTAGTTTTTCTCAGAATATCGATCCTTGTCGGTTGGTGATATTAACACTGAAGTGTCATGTAACTGAAAAAAGTCGTTTGATTACACACAAGTCAATAGCAATAATTCTTTGGATTAAGAAAAATGTAAAATTGTCTTGTTAAAAAAATTATTACGTGTCAATGTCAAGAAAAAATGCTAGTTTTTAGATTGAGTTTTTTAGAGATATAGACTTTCCAGTAGAAAAAGTGTCAGAATTTAAATAGTGAGATGATTTCTAGAATTTAGACTCTATTTTTAAGTTGTCTTTACCATAATTTCAGGTTTGAACAAAAATATTTATTTGTCTACTTTGTCAGTTTGATAACGATGAAAGTATTTATAGTTTTTGTTATAAAAACAAGTGTTTTGATGTTAAAATAGACTAAAAAGTATTGATCTTGTACTGTGTGCATAATATTGTAAGGTATAGAGTTAAGGTCAGTCATTCTTCTGAAGAATTTGTATTGACGATAAAATGTTCAGAAGTGAAGTATCAATCATTATTAAAAAGGGTGATTAATTTCGCAACTTACGCAATTCAAAAAGTCAACAGTTTGTTTGTTACTCTGTTTATTTAACTATCTTGTATCAGAAATTTCATATTTAATGCTTAACTTTCCTTTTCCAGTTACAATTGTAAGATTCAACTACTTTTCATGCTTATCAATGCACGCATGAGTTGAATCACAAAGTGCTTATCGGTTTATGCACCAATTAAGTTAAGTGTACATAAAAACTACTTAATACGCAGATAAGCCAGGAAAATAACATAGTAAATATGGTTATCTTTGTGTCATTTGACCTATGTAAGATGTTAGCTTTATCAGCACACACGCTCTTTATGATTTCACCACAAAATTTAGTCTAAGATTTAAGTTTAAGCAGTAAACAACACATTTAACTTAAATCATGAAAACATTTCTGCAAATTTCCCTCCTTTGTGCATTTCTTTTAAGAAATGTCCTCGGTTATTCTGGTAGAACGTCCACTTTAAACGGTCAACTATTTCAATGGACCCACACAACCAAATTCCTCCCTTCATCTGTACAAGTTAGCTGGATTGACAGTCATCCCGACTACGTGACCATTGAAATATCTGCCCCTGTAAAAGGTTATGTGTCAATTGGCTTCTCTCCCTCGGGAGGAATGCCAGGTGCGGATATTCTGCTAGGTTGGGTAGATGATATCAATGGAACTGCACATCTTTTGGACATGCATGCTACTCAAAATGGACAGCCTGAGGTAGATTCCATAAAAAACGTGGAATTAATTGGTGGGCTTCAGAATGAAAATGGAACGAGTATAATTTTTAAAAGAAAATGGGACACTTGCGATAATAGTCAAGACATGGTGATTGGGGATGATACCATAAGATTAATATGGGCAGTTAGTGATAAGGATCCAGAACAGAGTATTCCTAGTTATCATGGTCATCTTGGGGAGAAACGGGGCGTTAAAAGCATTTACATGAGAGTGCAAGCAAACCAGAGAAAGTTTCCGGATGAGGAGGAGGTCTACCCGAAGAATGTGAAACATTACGACTTGACAATGAGGGATGTAACCGTGCCCAAAACGGAAACGTATTATCACTGCAAAATTGTCAAGTTTCCGAAGCTTGAGAAAAAGCATCATATAATTGCTGTAAGACCTACAGTTAAAAAGCATTTCAAACTTTTAGAAAAATTTGGAGATTGAAGATTTTATAACTTTTTGTTAAAGCATCGACCTCTCATTGCCCCAGAAAGTTTACCCCACGTTCATCACATTGCCGTTTTCAAGTGTCACGTTCCAGAAGCCTTAGGCGTTTCCACGGAACAAGTTTTTGAACCTTTTTTGAGTCATCCCGGAGGTGACTGCTATACCCAAGAAGCTCCTAGAGAATGGACTGAATACTGTTTTGAGTTTAGGGTTGCCATTGGTGCGGGTAGCGAAGGGGATATCTTCCCAGAACACTTGGGTGACGTGATTGGGGATGTAGATGGACCAAGTTATTACAGATTGGAAGTTCATTACGAAAATCCAACTGGGAAGCAATGTAAGATTGGTAGTTTTAGTTTAGTGGGTAATGTGAGACAAAAATATTTTAAAATTGGATTTTTTTCAGTATCGGACAGCTCTGGCGTTAGAATATTTTACACGGATGTTTTAAGACCTTACGAAATCGCCATTTTGTTTTCCGGACACAGACGCACTCCATTTTTGGCTATTCCACCATACCAAAAGGAGTACAGTGTTTATGGCATTTGTGGAAAGGACTGTACATCGCAGGGTATTCCAAGCTCAGGGATTAAAATAGTTTCGGTGCTGCTTCACGCTCATCTTACAGGAAGGAGGATAGTCCTAAGGCACATTCGAAATGGTAGAGAGCTTCCTGTGATTGCTCAGGATAATCATTATGATTTTAACTATCAGCATTTTAGAGTGTTAAAAGAGGAGGTTACGGTGCTGCCTGGGGATGAGCTAATTACGGAGTGTGGTTTTACCACGGAAAAGAATCACACGTTTGTTTATGTAAGTGGAATAGTTAAATTTTTTAATGAATTTTAAAATAATTTGGGATTTTAATGATTTTTAGGGAGGACTGTCCACAAGAAGGGAAATGTGCGAATCCTTTATTACCTATTACCCCAAATCTAGCCTGATTGATTGTCGTAGTCAACCCGAATTTTACTCTTGGTTGAAGGCAATCAATGTGGAAAATGCTAGTGGACCGTTATTCAAAACGCTAAATCTTCCTTTTAGCTCAGCTAACATTCCAGCGTAAGTGCAAATAAATTAAACCCAACTTGCAATTCAGTTTTTAAATAATGACTTATTATTTGAAATTTCCAAGGCATCTTAAAGACATGGCATTAGTGGACGACTCGATGATTTTAGAAAATGGTCGCATGGACACTTTAACCCACTCCATGTTCCAGAACGTGACAATAACCAGTCCAGCTAATTTAAAAGGAAGGGATTTGCAAGAGTACAGTACATGAATGGATTAAATTGGCACAATGAACGGTTTTCAAAAAAGGTGGAACAAAGTAGAAAGCAAGGAAGCTATTACATGTACTGTAGTTCTCCCGGAGGAAAGAAAATTCACACTCCGGTAAATAGCCTTTTAAAAATTTAACTTTCATAAAAAATTGGATAAATGACCTTGACCTCTGATGGTTTTATTTAGCTGGACATTTACCCATTTCCAAGTTACACAGAATACCAGCCCATTAAACAAAGCTGTCATTCTTCTTCAGAAGCCAATATCTTTTTAGAAACTTCAAGCTCCATTTCAACAGTAAAGCCATTGTCCATAAAAATGCTCCTTTATTCTACCATTTTACTTTATCTTGTACAATTTCAATAAACTGTCAAGAGAAATAATCCAGATTGATTTTCTGAGTCATTTTGGTTATGAAACCTGAGCAGCTGCAATCATTTTTATGCAATTTCGTGTCAATGTCATCATACCCTACACACGCTACTACTAGATCAATTCTAAAACCAAAAGTTTATGAAAAAATAGCTTCCAAAAATCCCGTGCTGGCTTAGTCATTTCACCCTCTTTCATTCATATCGTTTAGTCGTCACCCTTACAATAATATCGCATATTGGACTCTATAGCAAGCAATACATGTAATTTTCATGCAATTATCCCACTAATCCAACTAAAAGCCCAATGTTAAAGCTTTACATAGTGGAGTCAGGAGTCTTTTTTTATTCAATCTATTCATTCATTCATTTTGTGTGCACAGTGCAGAATACTTGCCTATGATACGATTTCTGAAGGGAAAAATCCACAAAAAAAGTTCTAGCCTTGCTTTTTACCATTTACCAATGTACAATCTCGAGTATATGAAAACGCAATACCAAGCCAGAAGTATACGAAGTCATGACAAACTTGTTTCTTTAGGTACTTCCATCAACATCGCAATGCAATGCCATCAACATCAAGAGAAGTGCAATATGCCGTGTTTTAAAGGGGAATTGTGAATTGATGAGATCATCCATTACGTACACTTAGCAGACACTATGGTTTATGGATACACAGTTTCTTTACGGATAAATAGGTTTACAGGCTAAAAGATTTTAAGTTTGGGAATACGAATAATATTTACACAACTGTACATACAGTCATGTACCAGTTTAGCAGAGTTGAAACTTGGTAAATGGTCGAGATTTTCTCATAATAATAACCTGGATTACATTTCCACTTTACACAGTCAGTAGATTACAGAGAAGGAAGAAGATTTATGATTTAGTGGATAAACGGGGCACTGGGCTAAAATATTGTGTAATTAACTGGTAGCCATTAAAGAAGTGGAAATTATGACCATTCCATAAAATAATGCAAGTGACAAGTGGCACCAGAATTTAGTACAGATTTTTTGTATTTTCGGTGGTTTTTTAAAAGAAATATTTTAAAAAGTTGTCCATCCGCATATTAAATTGGTTGTCGGTGGGTGACCAATCGTCACTAGTCACTGACGATAGAGGTGACACCTAAACCAAAACGGTAAGATGACGAAGATGCTTTTAAGGCATTCTGATGAAGCTCATGAATCAGTTCCAGTGAAACGGGGAACAAGAGTGGCTTTCCTTCCATTTGCAGCGTCGGTGTTTCTAATAACGCTGATTTTAACGGTGACTATAAGTCCAGCAGCAGCGTCACCAACTGATGCCTTTGAGCTTTCCAAATCTGAGGAGTATACCTGGAAATCGGATCAAGACGTGGAGGAGGACGACGCGGATTTTATAAGCGTCATGTAAGATAAGACGTTCTTCTTATCAATGTCATAGATGGATAACCGAGGTTTTAACGTTTTTTTTATATTACAGGCAGAAAATTATTGCTGGAGTGGTCACCTTCGTCATAGTGGTTGTGGTAGTGTGCCTAGTGCTCTGTTTTTGCTGTCCGATATGCATCTTTGCAAAAATGAGACGAAGACGGGGTGTCGTTGTCCGAAGTAAGTTTTTAAGCCAACTTTTTAAAATATTCCAAAAAATTGTCCAAAGTTTTAACTGTCTATTCTATTTATTTTTTGTAGCCGGTCCAGGAGACACCGTCACCAGAAACGGGAACACTGTCACAGTCACCGTCAATCGCTCCGCAGCTCCAGCCACCATTCCAGTAGTTTCGTCACCCCAAGTGGTGGCCATCTCAAATAATCTTAACGCACAGAACAAGCCTTATCCCGTGCAAGAAAGTGTTACCGTTGTGCCCTTGCTACAGCCTCAACACCACCAAGCTCAGCAGTATCCTCCAAATCCGCATCATCAAATGAACATTGGATATCCGGCTGGACCACCACCTGGAGCCTTTCCACAAAACTTTGGTGGGTTTCCACAAATCATTTAAAAGTTTCCATTTTTAATTAAATAGCCAATTAATTTACTTTAATTAATTGTTACAGAGTTACCACCACCTTACCCCGGTCTACCCAGAGACTCGGACACTGCCAATTTACCCTACAATCCGTATTTCACCGCAGAAGGGGACTCTCCTTCCGCACCCCCTCCAAAATGAGTACCTCCAGAAAAAGTATTTTCCAAACTTGATTGAATGTTTTTTTGAATAGTTATCGTTCTGGATTTCGTTATGTTCCTACATGATCTTGATTATTTCTTAACATTTGTATTATAATTGCTGGAGTGAACTGGTTAAGCTATAAAATGATAAAAAGCAGCAATAGAAAAACGCAATCGTGTATAATTTAATGTAAGAAAGACTTGACGTGTGACTTAATAGGATAGATATGATAATCTCAGTTTGGGTGTTTTTGGGGGTAATTTCTGTATGGTATTTATACAGAGTTCATTAGTGATTAATTACTTAATTATTTGCTCAGCTGTACATTATCTTAAATTGTCTTCTTAAAAATCTTAAAAAGATAGCCGGTTTAATACATTTTAGCAATGTACTTATTGTTTCTTCGTGAAGTGTCGGAAGATCTGAGATATTTTTTAGTTTACTGAGTTTTCTACTTAAAATGTTCAAGTTTTTTTGGATACTTTTGGTTCTTAACGGGCTATTATAGATTAATTGTACGAGATTTTTTAAATTAAAATGTGTCTGAGGCTTACAGGTTTTAAGATAACTTGGTCTTGAAAAAGCTTATCATGTTTTAAGACGCATAAAGTAAACTTGTGTGTAAAAATGATGACTGAACAGTAATTACAAATGAAATAAATCTCAATTACATTTTAAATCTGATTTAATTACAATTTACAATAGAAAATATAGTGATTACTTACACTTTCTTATAATTTAATTAATAGTTTTAACCTTAAAATTATTCGGTGGTTCTTTGAGAGGCTTCACTAAGTGCTCCATGAATCTCCTTGGCGTACGCTATTTGACCCTTGACCAAGTCAATGTACTGAGGATAGGTCATACTAGTGTCCGTTTTGTTGGGGGTGACAGGAACGGGAAGGTATTTGGAGGAGTGCGCACTTTGATTTAGGCATTCGATTGATGTTCTCTGCAAAGTCAAATCAATCATAATTACAAATTCTTACAAATTAGCATAGGATTTTAATTTGAATTAAGTTAAATCGTACCAGATGCACTTCCAACTGGTCCACTAAAGAAAAGAACTCTTCGAAGGACTTGTCAAACCGACTTACATCGTAGTCCACTTGTTTCCTACAAAATAATCAATCAATTTATGAACCAATCATTAAAGTTCAAGCAGAATTATGGGTTATCTTAACTTACGTTCCACTGTCAATCATATTATTCGCGGAAATCGCCATTGCCGCACTTCTCATCACATTCTGCAATTTAAAAAGCCTTCGTTTAAATCATCAACCACTCCAAACTATTTTAATCATTCATTTTGGAATTAATTTTTACCAGCATGCTTTCCCTCAAGTTAGGCAGAAGGGCCTTCGCCTTCGAAATATTGTCCACCCGCTGCTGCTCCTGTTGATGATGCTGTCCATGTCCAGGCTGAGGTCCTTGCTGCGGAGGTGGTCCTTGACCTGGAGGTGGATTTGAAGGAGGTCCTTGGGAAGGAGGATGACCCTGTCCAGGAATTGATCCCGGTCCACCAGGAGGTGGACCACCGCCGGGCATTATGGGATGACCTTGTTGCTGGGCTTGTTGTGCAGCTGCTGCGGCTGCGGCTAAAGATTAAGATAATTAATTAATTAAATTTCGTCAACTTAACTTTCGTCAATCTACTAATTGCTGTGGACCAAAAAATATACTGACTAAGTGTACCTGCAGCTGCAACGGCCGCCGCTTGTTGATGATGCTGCTGTTGGGCTACCATTTGCTGTTGATGAGGGGACATCATGGACTGCTGCTGGGGGGTCAGGGGACCCATCCCTCCGCCACCGGGCATTGCCATTTTAACTACTTAAACAATTAAACCTTGTCAACTGTCAACGTATCAATCACAACTTACTGATAATTAATCAAATCTTGATCTTCTTCAGCTAATTAACTAACTGTTTATTAAACTCCATAAAATTCTTTAGTAAATTTTGTAAAAAGTTGGAAATTCGGTGTTTTTAGTTGTGAGCTTGTGAACAGATGCATTAAAAATGACAAAGTTGTTCCCGGTTTGGCTTATGGCTTTGTAAGGGGCACTCTGCGACTTGAACATTTGGACCACTTTCCTTTGTTCACGCGATCAAGGAACGTTTTATATGAAGTAAAGTTAACAATGGATGGAGGTGAATTTTGGAGTAAAAATGAACATTTTACAAAATTTTAGAACAAAGTGCATTAAAACAATGGAAATCTTATGCATTGGGTTTAAGGGTACTAAGTTCCCTTGAAACACTGGCTTCAGAAACCCTGATCCACCCTCTATCCTCCTACTACATAAAACACAGCTTTGTTCGCAGAATCCCTTCAACCCTTTCCAGAGGGATGGAAAAGGGTCTCATTTTTATCCAGCTGAAGGCTGAAGGGTGCATATAGCAATATTGTGTGTATTTAGTATATTGTATACTGCACCCTTCTTGTTTTGCTGGTTTTGTTGATAAACAGTCACTTTCCAATTAATTAATTGTGACTAATTTGGCTTTTTATACAAAGTCCATTTTCCAATTTATATACAAAATGCGTTATTTCGCAATGGAAATGTGGCCTAACATCTTAAAGTCTTTCCACTTGAGCCAAAAGCCCAAACACCCGGGTTTAGTAACCTGGGCCGTGCTAACTGGCAGTCTTCTGTTTGTTCTGCTGCAGGGACTTTTATTAACAGAGCTAGAAATATTCCGCAGCTTGTTAACCCTACTTCTTCATATCTGCTGCTCCTTTTTAACTACAATTCTGGTTTTCTGGAAGTAAGCTAACTTGGGAACAGCAGGAATTTAAAAACTTGTGCATTGATGATTAATTTTTGCAATTTGCAGCAAAACCCTAACACATCCTCATCAACACACGCTGGAACATGTGTTCAGATTTTGGATCATGAACTTGGTCTTTCTAATTCCGTTATCCTCATGGGCTAAAATTAGCCCCAGGGAACACCAGACCAAACATAAACTGGTTAATCTTGGGTAAAAGACTAGTTAATTAATTGGGTTTTAAAAATTGACATGATTACTGCATAAACTTAAATCTTTTCAGCAAATTGGACCGCAACCTAAAAGGATTGTACGTTCGAATGATAGTGTGCTTTTTCAACATCCTTCCATTAACCTTTTTCCAGATGCTCTTTCATTTTAGCATGCATGATCAAAGTACTAGAACTGTTAGTTGGATCTGTTGTAAGCCATAAGCCAAACAGCTTTAAAACTGTGACTTGAAGATAAATTCTAGTTTACACATTCCCTAAATATTTTTTTTCCGTTAGTGTCAACATTCCGGGGCATTTTCATATACATAAGTATGGTCTACGTGGCAGAAACTGTGTACTTGTATGAGCAATCAACGCACAGGGCTCAACTGGATAAGCCCAATAAGAAAAGCATTCTTTCAATGAAAGCCTACCAGGGTGAAGATGTCCTGAGACACTTTAGTTCTATCGGTAAGTTTCCACTGCAAACATTTTTTATTAGTTAATAATTAAACAATTTTAATTTGAAAAATAGGTTCTACGCTGTTAATTTCAACACACTTAAGTTTAGGGAAGCTATGGCTGGCTGGAATCTACATGTGCTCCAACTTCCTTACAAACCATTTGGTTCTGAGTTATATGCCTCAGCTAGATAACCCCTGTGTCAACGCTCCTTACGGTGTGAACCCAAGGGCAAGTTTCTGGACATTAAGGATGATTAACGCGATCGCCAATGTTGGCACTCGATTGAACTGCCGGTTATCAAGTGACAATGACGACGATATGAAGGGGGTGCTTCCAAAGGGGGTATACCAGGCATTAGAAAATTTATGGGAAAGGAACAAATTCTGCAGGATGCTTTTCTATTTCCATTATTACCAACTGATATTTGTTCCCTTGATAGTCATTATGCATCTGATGCTCCCTGATGACCCTGCCCATAATTTGGGTCGCAATGTGACTGCATTAAGTTATTTGGTGTACTTGTTGTCTGCAGTTTTAGCAGAGACTGTAGGCCAGTTGGAAAGTAACGAAGAAGAAGAAGAAGTATTGCAAGCTGGGCAGTTTGAACAAGAGCTATTGGAAGCGATTCAGGAAACACATGGCATTAGTGCTGGAGTCATTTCCACTTTGTATTTGGCAGCAAGTTATCATTAATTCGTCATTATTCAAGATTTAAAATTTTGTTACAAATATTTTGAAATAAACTTTAAATAAATAAATAATTGAAACAGAACAAATTTTACACTCATTTTTTTCATAAGCCAGTCATGCTTCCCAAGCTATAATATGCACCAAATCCACCCCCTACTCACCCACTACAAGCTTTGTAGAATCTGTTCAACCCTGTCCGGGAACACGGATAGCGTCTCCCTTTCATTTTCATCCAGCTGAAGGGTACATACTGCGCATAAGCAATACCTACATTCATTCAATATTATATTCTCTGGACCCTCTTGTTTTTGTGTTGTTTGCTTTACAAAACATTCTTGTTCCGATTTTGGGCAGCCATTTTGCTTTTTTCAAAGAAATATCAAAGTTTATTAAAATTAAATTAAATTTCAGTCCATTTTTCCGTTCCTGACAAAATGCGCTATCTATTTGCAGAAGACCCTTGGTTTCACAAGTTGCTCAACTTGACTCCAATGGCCAAATATCCGGGTCTAGGAACCTGGGTCGTACAAACTGGCTCTCTTCTGTATATTATCTTACAGGGATTCTCTTCCACCGAGGATGAATTGTACCGCAGTTGGTTAACTCTGATAGTTCATTTTTTCTGCAGCCTTTTGACCACGTTTCTGGTTTTTTGGAAGTAAGTCATTAAATTAACAGGAATTAGAAGGTCATCATCACTATGCTATTTGTGTAATAATTCAATTAAAACTAAAAAACGTGCATTGATTTTACAGCGAAACTCTAACGTACCCACACCAGCATACAAAGAAAAATGCGTTTAAATTCTGGATCATGAACTTGCTGTTCTTAATTCCAATATCGTCATGGGCTAAAATAACCCCGGGAATGACAGACCACCAGCCCAAGCCCACAGTTGTCAATCTTAGGTAAAGATACTCTTACTTTTGTTTTATTCTTTGATAAGCTCCACTTGAAATTAATTCTAAAAATTACATCTCTTTAGCAAACTGGACAAGAATTTAAAAAGATTGTACGTCCGAATGATAGTGTGCTTTTTCACTATCCTTCCAATAACTTTTCTCCAGTTGAACTTTCACATTGCTCCGCCGCCTGAAGACCCGGAAGACAGAACTTTTATTAATTTTTGTAGGAGTTTATTAATTGATAGTGATTGTAAGCAAATTATAAACCAAAAATATTTAAAACTTTAAGATTTGTACTTACTTTTTTACATATTACCTATAATTTCTTTGCTTATAAGGGATCCGGGCCATTTTCCTATACACAAGTTTTATCAACGCGGCAGAAACCGTGTACTTGTATGAGCAATCAACTCACAGGGCCCGACTGGACGAGCAAAATAACGAGTTAAGCATTCCTTTAAAGGAAGATTACCGCGGAGACGAGGAATACAGTTTTGCCTCTATCGGTAAGTTGTCATTGGAAAAACGTAGTCAATTTTCGAACAATTTGTCTAATTTTAAATTTAAAAAAAAAAACATTTTAGTTTGTACGCTGCTCATTGCGAAATATTTACATTTTGAGAATCCATGGTTGGCTGGAATCTACATGCTTTCGAACTTCATTACAAATCATTTGGTTCTGAGTTACATGCCACAGTTAGACAACCCATATATCAACGCTCCTTACGGGGTCAACCCAAGGGCAAGTTTCTGGACATTCAGAATGATTAACGGGATTGAAAATGTTGGCAATCGGATGGATTTCTGGTTACCGGCTTCTAGCCTCGACCGCGAGGAAGACGAAGCAACGCTCCTTCCAGAGGAGGCATGTCAAAGTTTAGTGGAGTTATGGGAAGAGAAGAAGTTCTACAAGATGCTGTACCTTTTCCATTGTGGTCAAATGATAGTTTTTCTCCTGACTCTGACAACGATTATGTTAGAAATGGCCACTTATGACTCCTTACATAAAACGTTTCGTTTTGCTTTTATGATTGGTTGTTGCATTTATCTAGGATTGCGGCGGGGTGAATTGCGAATTATATTGGAAGATAATTCAGCAAAAGTTCGTGGTCCGTTGTTGGAATGGGAGGAAGTGGGGTTTGAGGAAGATGGATTTGAAGAACTTGTGTGGGAAGAAGAGCCACCAGAAGTGGCCTATAAGGAACATGATATGAATCCTTTCGAGTTTATTCGAGTCTGGGTTTATCGGAAATTTGCCACTAAAGAAAAGGGCGAATAGTTTGCTTTGATACATTTCAAGTTAAATGTTATTTGTACTTGGCATATTGTAAGATTTAGGGACTCAGGACTCGTGAGTCACGAGTAATATGATCAATTAGGATTTAAATCTAGAGTACTTATTTGATTTTGTGTTAGTAACTTTGGGATGCAAGTTTGCGGAGGTGGATTAGGATGTAATGGAAACAGTTCATTAAAGTTTAATGTTTTGTAGTATTTAGTTTAGTAGAATATATGGTATAAAATTAAGTTATGTTTCAACTTTCAAGTTCAAGAATTAAAATTTTGCAACTAATAATTTGTAACAAACTAGATTCAATAAATAATTAAATAAAAAGTTTTCTAGAATACTCATTTCGTATCAATAAAGCCATTCGTAAAATTTCGAAAGCTTAAGGTACCACTACCACGAATTACCTGCGTCCATGAAGCTCGTATTCATTTCTCGTGAAATGTTTGAATGTTGATGCCCCTTTGAGGAAGAAATTACGGGCAAATTTCTACATGGAAACAAGTTATAGATTCAATATTGGTAATTCCATGACATGGCAAACACTGCGAACAAGTATGCGACTGATCAAAAATCATGGAATAAAACGTTTCTGCTAAAATTGACAATAAACGCTCAATTAAAAATTATTATATTTCAAGTTTTATTATGCTTTCATTTATTTGGTTTTAATAATTTTATATCTTGAGTTACTTACAAACATTTACTTTGGAAGGAAAAGGAAACCCTAGTGTCTTATAAAACTATTCATTGAGCACAAAAAGTTGTACTAATGTATAATATATAATTATGAAACACTGTTCTGGAATCTCGTTTCTCCTCTAAACTAATCGGTAAAACCAAGCAAAAATTAGTTCATCGGTTATGCCAACCATTTCACCCATTTCTACAATGATTTCTTCAATATGTTCCAATAATTCCACTAGAAGCGTGGGGAAAACAGCAGCCATGGCGAACACAAAGCCAACTATAACAAGCAAATCACAATACTGATGAATACGATCGTTTGCACCTGTACATAGAGTAAACATAAAAGGACAGAATTGAGTTTGGTGGAAAAATAACATCAGAAACTGTCCAGGCCTTTTGTCTCGTACTCGTAGTAACGCTCGAATTAACCACGCTGGATATTCCACAAAACAGCGACCTAACAAATTGCCTACGGTGGACACTACGTTAATTATCCTGAATGTCCAGAAACTTGCGCGGGTGTGAACACCGTATGATGTATTCACGTGTGGGCTTTCTAGCTCAGGAATGTCGTTCAGAACACGGCAGGTTAGAAGAAAGTACCACAATAAGTAGATTGTCACCAGCCAAGGGCTAAAGGCCAACAGGTACGTTGCTGTAAGCAGACGATTACCTGTTTACACATTTTGAGAATTAGTGAGTTTAAATGTTTATTAAATGGCTATTTTTTAAAATGAAATCTTACAAATGATCACAAAGTGTCTTAAAGAACTTGTAAGGTAGACATTTCTAAATAAGTTGGCATTCTCCAATTTAAAGAGTTGAGCTCGGTACTCTAGTGTCAATTTCTCGTACGAGTACGCAGTTTCTGCCGTGTTAACCAAACTGCTTACTATGAAAATAAATCTGAAGACTAAAATTTAAAGAGTTAAATTATCATTTGTTCGTACAACGTACATAATATGTTGGCATAATTAGTCACAAACATGTTTATGGTTACGTACTGTCAAGCCAATACACTTGTTGTTCCTTCAAAATCCTCATGTTCTCCTGAAAGAGAAAGTGCGACTGGAGAAAGACTAACGGGAAGTTTGTAAAGAAACAGACCAACAAGCGAACAAAGGATCTTTTTATTTGCAACATTATGTTCAGTGTCCTGAATGGGTTAACATATCAATTTAAGGTCAAGTCACATTTAAACATATATTGTTTGAACAAAATTATCATGTATTTACCAAACTATCCTGGACTTGTCTTCTATAGTATTCTTAACCCATGACGATAGTGGGATTAGAAACAGAAAGTTGATTGTCCAGAATTTAACAGCATTTTTCAGCGAGTGTTCATGATGGGGTAGAACGTTGCTAAAATCAATTTCAAGTTTTAGTCCAGACCAATATGTATAGCATATTTTGAAATTCACTATATCAAATTGACACTTACTTCCAGAAAACTAGAATCGTAGTGAGAAGGGAAAAACATGTATGGAACAACAAAGTAATCCAAATGCGTACTTTTTCTTCTTGATTTGTTGCTGTAAATCCTAGTCCAATCGTTAGCGCAAGCGTGCTCGTTTCAACGGCCCAACCTGCTAGACCTGACTGTATGCTGAGATCTTGAGCTACAGATTGTACTGATTGGATTATTTTGTTACAGTAAAGTTGCGTTAAGAGAAAGTTCATTATGTGAAAATAATTGCACGGGTTTTTAAGCGCCTATGTTAAACAGAAGTGCATGTCTACCTACAACATTGAATCAACAATTTTTCGGACAGGCAGACCGTGATCAAAACAACAACAAGTTTTCAATATGTAATGAATGGAATATGCATGCACTCCTCACTGAGGGGTCCGCAGCTGAAATCAGTTCGAGAGAACATGTGGATCTGCGTGTGTTCCGAAACACTTTTTTATGTACACTATGCTGTATGTAAGCATCCCTTTAAGGCTGTGGTCTTATAATAAGGACGATGATGTTTCATGACTAAAAAGCGTGGCTGGTTAACCTATTATATATGTTGTTAAGTAAAGGAACCTGAAAATAAATTCATTTTGTATTTTAACAGTTATAGTGCTTTAATTTTAATTAAATGTTTTACTTGGATGAGTGATAAAACTAGTCGGAAAACCAAATTAACTAAAGCAAACAAGAATTCCATTCTGAGAAATGTATTTTCAGATATTGTCCAAGTTATAATCAAACCTTCTGGTGACGGCGAACAGACAAGGATTTCAAGCTCATGTACTAGTTATTTCTGATGTTATATTGTATGAGGCTTCCCAGCCTTATGGTTAAGGCACTGACTTTTTGCATCGGAGAGCACGAGTTCAAATCCATGCCTACTAGGTTAGTTTTTGCTAATTTCTTAGAATAGAATAGAATAGAACTTTATTCACGTGTTTAAGAGCATCAGTCATTACATTGTCTGTTGTTACTGCCCTAACACCGCAGCATATTTAGCTGTTAAGTAATAATCAGTATACCATTGGACTATCAGTGGAGGTTTAATACATCTTGAAAACATTAACATTTCAGCCAAATATCTACTAGTACATAGTTTACATTAACAATTTTTTACGTTCACCTATAATGATTGTTTTACAAATGTCTGCAAAAGCATTATAGGGTGATTTAGTCGCATCGGTTATCACAAAATGCTTATAGTACGTGTTCCACAATAATACACCCTGCCAACGAATCGACTGTTTATATAATTCTGATTTACATTTGGGTACACACATTCTATTTACCAAACCACCAGATTCATCCTGGCTTCTGTTTTGTTTAAATTTAAAGTACTCAGAGTACAAGGGATTTACTCTCATCTTAAAAACAAATTTTAGGGTGGATATTGCCTTTCTCTCTGCAATTGTCATCAAATCAATCTTTTCAAACAGATCATTGATATTGTATGTTCCATTTTTTAAACTTCTAAAACTTCGCTTGCCTTTCCTATAAATAGATGGAAGAAAATATGCTACCAGAAATCTATTTAAGACCTTTTGTAGCTTAGTTACGTAACTTGAGCTGATTGCCCATACAATCATTATATAATCAACTATACCAATTACATATGATGACAAATACATTTTCATTACACTTGTTGTTAAGAACCTTTTAATTGAATATAGTTTGGCAATTGCACAATTGAGCCGATTTTCAACGTGCTCAAAATGTGAGTTGAAAGTCAAAAAACTGTCAATCCATATACCTAAGTACTTGAACTTGACAACTCTTTCTACCAACTGACCATTAATAAATAGGTTACCAACTTGTTCATTTTTCGATTTTCGGTCCATATTCTTACAAAATGTCATCCATTTGGTCTTTGTAACATTTAATTTGAGACCATTATCATTACACCATTTCAATAAATTGTCTAAACAATGATTAAGCTTTTCTATTCCCTCATTATAAGTTTTACAATCTGTGTATATAACAAGGTCATCGCAGTATAGTAAATAGTTAAGGTTTATAGCTGACCCTATATCATTAACAAACAAAGAATAGCCTAATGGGCCCATTATGGATCCCGGTGGAGTACCAGACTTTATATCATACTTTACAGACTTAAAATCCCCATTTGCTAAGATAAAACGTCTCCCTGTGAAATAGTTAATCATTAATTTTACATAACTCGGTGGAATTATATTATGGAAATTTTTTAGCAGCTTTATTATTAGACTACTTTGATTTACACTATCAAAAGCCTTACTGAAATCAATGAAAATTGCTACAGCTTTCCCTGATGTGTTATCTAAGTATTCATATAAATGCTGCGTCAAAAGACTAACACCTGTTTCACAAGAATGGCCTACTCGAAACCCATGTTGATTTGGATCTAAGAATGGTTCAACATAATACAGTAATCTTATATACAAGATTTTCTCAAACACTTTAACAATAAATGGAAAATTAAAAATGGCTCTATATGAAGACGATTGTGTGTGTCTACCTTTACCCTTATAAAGTGGAATTGCATAGGCCAGTTTGAAATTTTCAGGAATAATCCCAGTTTTGAAAATACTTAAAAACAATAAACATAATGGCCCTGCTAAGAATTCACAAAACTTTTTATAAATGTATTTAGGCACATTATACTCAGTATCTTTACATTTGTTTACATATTTTATAGCATCTATGACCTCATTTTTTGTAACATCAACTGGAACAGTCCCATTTGATTCATTATACTCATCAGTATATTTGTCTAATTCTGGAACTAATGTTTCAACATTACTAACAGCTGTGTCTACTATAAACTCTTTAGCAAATTGATCACAAATATCATTATCATTTTGAAGTACAATACCATCAGTTGTTACTAATTTCATAACCTTTGATGTACTCTTTTTCCTAAACGATGTTAGACTGTTTATTGTATCCCATGTATTTTCAGACGACTTTTCAGAGTTAAATTTTGTCTTAAAGTATTTAACCTTAGCCTGACGGAGTGTTGTATCAACTTCAGCCTTCATCTTTCTATAACTATTTATTAAGTTATTATCCTTTACAGCTAACTTCCGTAGATTATCCCTAGTCTTACACATTTCATAGATTTCACTGTTAAACCATGGCGCATTTGGCTGCAGACACGTTAGTATGCAAAATATGGACACTACGTGTATTTTAATTCATCAAGTATAATTATTATTATAATTAATTAGTCTGTAAGCAAAAAATAGCAAAACCTAACGTTTTAGGCATGAATTCGAACTCGTGACCTCCGATGCAAAAAGTCAGTGACTTAACCATAAGGCTGGGAAGCCTCACACAAAATCATAGCAGAAATAACTAGTACATGAGCTTGAAATCCTTGTCTGCTCACAGTCACCAGAAGGTTTGATTATAACTTGGACAATATTGTGAACAAAAACTGCTACTTTTATTAAATCACGTTTGTTACAAAATATCGGTTGCAAAACTTACAACATTCATTAATTTATTATAAAACGTGACAAATTTAATTTATACCTAATCCGGCTTTTATCAAAATTTTCCCTAGTCGTAAGTTGTATATAAATACAAAGTAGAAAACACTCGATGACTAAACCCAAACTCATCAAGAAAGGCATCAAATAATTGATCTTCGAAAATCCCATCTTCTAACTCTAACGGATTCTCTTCTTCGAACTCTTCTTCGAACTCATATTCGTATAATCTTAATTCAACCAACTCAGCAATTTCCAGCAAAGCAAAAGCATTGTAACCAAAGAAAAAAACTGGGTGATAATAATCAGGAATATGATCATCTGTGTCCATAACCAGGACAATAACGCATATCATTAAATACATTGTAAGCTGAAAATAATGACTAACAAACAGCAAATATAGCAAAAGTTTATTTTTGACTATCGCCAGGTCTACCAACTCTGGCAACTCGCTTATTGTGCAGCTTAACCGATTACCAACGCTGGAAAGTACGTTAATCGTTCTAAATGTCCAGAAACTTGCTCTAGGGTTGACACCATAAGGAGCGTTGATGCAAGGGTGGTCTAGTTGAGGAATGTGACACAGGACCAAGTGGTTCGTAACGAAGTTCGACAACATGAAGATTGACATCACCCATAGGCTTGCAGTATAGAAGTATGCTCCCACATACACACGAGCAACTGTTTGCAAATATTTTGGTTGATTAATACTAGCAGATAATGCTGATTAATTAATGGTTTTTAAAATTAAAAACTTACAGAGAGTGCTAAAATGGCGAATAAATTTTGTGTGGTAGGGTTTTTCTGAAAGAATCGTTCTTTTGTTCGTCATGTACAATTCAGCCCTGTGCGTTGATTGCTCGTAGGCGTAAGCACTTTTTGCTGCGTTGTATATACTCACTACTGTGAAAATGTCTCTGAACACTGAAAATAGAGCGAAAGTATTCAATTTTTACACTTGAAATGTAGTTTCCAATTATACAGACCAAATTTGACCGGCTTACTTACAGCGGAGAAAGGGAACAAAATATAGTTCTGTTCTGGTTTGTATACCAAAATGGGCCTGGAGAATGGCTAACGGAATGTTGGTGAAGAAACTCACTAGCATTCGGACGTACAATCCTTTTAAATTCCTGTCCAGTTTGCTGAATATATTAATGTATCAAATGTCAACTACTTGTAAGTTAAAATCTGTAAATGAATTAAGTATGCCAACATCAATCTATGAAATAATCTTGTACCCGAGGTTGACACGACTTTGTTCCGTATTGCTTTCCTTCTTGGGTGCATTATTCTTTGCCCACGAAGATAGTGGAATTAGAAAAAGCAAGTTCATAATCCAAAACTTCAAAGCATTTTTGAGCGAATGTTTTCCATGTGGCAGAGTTTTGCTGTAAAATCAATCATGTAATTTTAGTTTAAAAATCTAACAAACACGGCTTACGTTGAATAGCTTACTTCCAAAAAACCAGAATCGTGGTTAAAAGGGAACAGCAGAAATGAACCAGCAGGGTTGCCCAACTGCGGTACACTTCTTGCTCTGTTGTAAAAAATCCCTGCACAATAATCAGCGCAAGAGTACCAGTTTCAATAGCCCATGTCGCCAGGGCTAGAACTGAATGTTTGCACACATTTCGGGTCACTGATTGAAGCAGCTTGGTAAGTTGGACGAGTTGGTCTGACAGAATTGACATTTTGTGCAAAATCAGTGGAAAATTGGTCAGCAGGCTAATATTGTGCTTGTCAATCAGGATTTTAAAAAATAGCAAAAACTTATGAAATACTTTGCAGGGATGAAAACAAAAAGCAAGAGGATTCAGTATGTATTACGTGTGTATGTGCAGCATTGCATTACGCAGGCTCCAGCTGAATGAAACCCTTATTCCACCTCTGGAAAGGGTTGAAGGGACAAAAAGCGCAAAGGGAGCAAACTAGGCTGTGAATGTGTATTCTATTAGATGCTTTGTGAATGCAGTTTGTAAACGTAATATATATACCATGGAAGCATAATGGTCTCAACAATATGATGTTCCTACTTCATCCATGCAATGCTGGCTTGAAGGGTCTGTCTGTTCTCAGAAGACAGCATTCCCAAAAATGTGGTTTTAAATTGTTTTCTGCGCAGAAAAGTCCAAAAAGGCAAAATCTGTAAGGTGTATAGTAAGTAATACTGGGTTTAACAATCAGCACCCTAGCAAAATATTATTTCATACAATATTTTGCTTTCTAATGAACTGAAAGGAGTACGAAACTAAACTTGAAGCCATGGTCTGGGGTTTTGTAACCTGTGGACCGAATAAAGCTCTGGTCATCTCAGGATGTTGTCACTCGAAACCGCTGCTTGTACCAGGTAGTCGAACATTTGTTTGGCCTTTCGTTCAGCAAGTTCAGGAGTAAGTTAATCAAGCATCCTAAAATTTATATGCAACTGTTTCTTAATTTTAATCAAATCATTCATTAACTTAAAGACTTTCACTGAAAACCATGACTCTACAAGTGGAATCGCCAAATGTGTACACCTACCTTGGTGTTCCCATTTCGGTTACTGGTATCGCCCAAGTAAAAATTGAAGGGAAGAACAAAGAAATGCTGCGAAATGCTTGCGAACAGTTTTTGGGAAAGTCAGTAAGAGAAATTGAACTTGTAGCTCTAGAGACGTTGGACGGGCACCAAAGAGCCGTCACGGGTAGCATGACTGTTGAGGAAATTTACAAGAACAGAAAGAAATTCGGCCAGAAAGTGTACCAAGTGGCATCTGCGGATTTAATGAACATGGGCCTTACCCTGATTTCTTACACTCTTGGGGATATTCGAGATGACAATGTATAATCATTTGAAATAAAGTTTTTACTTGAATTTTTAGTGAAATATTATATTATTCTACAAATAGGGATATTTACAAGCTTTGGGCATGGCTCGAACGGCGGAGGTTAAGCGAGACGCCCGAATTGGAGTGGCTGAGGCACAAAGAGATTCCAGAATTATGGAAGCAATTGCTTATCAGGAAAGAATGGTGGCCCAGTACGCCAATGACATGGAAGTTGCAAGGGCAAAGCGAGATTTTGAATTGAAGAAGGCAGCCTACGACTTGGAAGTGAATACGAAGGTATTTAACTTAAATGTTTGGGCTGAATATTATTCAGTAAATTTTGTAAACTAGAATATTTCCAATTTTTAAATTAGAAAGCTGGAGCTGAGTTGGCATATGCTTTGCAAGTGGCAAAAACGAGACAGCGCATTGTTGAAGAGAAAATGCAAATCAAAGTTGTGGAAAGACAGCAAGAAATTTTAATCCAAGAGCAGGAAATGCAGCGAAACCAAAAGGAATTAGACGCAATGATTTGGAGACCAGCAGAGGCTGAAAAATATCGGTACAGAAAATGGACGCCCATTTTAGCATAAAACTTTTAAGCATTCTAGAAAAAAATTAATAAATTTTTAAATAGGCTTGAGAAAATTGCGGAAGCACATAGTAAGCGAGTTCTGCTGGAAGCGGAAGCAGAATCAGAAGCTATTCGAATTAAAGTTGAGGCTGAAGCGTTTACGCTGAAGGTCAAGAGGAAGGCTGAGGCAGAGGCTTTTAAAATGTACAAAAATGGACAACTGATGACATCTCGGCGTAAAAAACTGGAGTTGCTGGACCAGCAGCTACAACTACTCAAAAACAAATTTTTGCTCTATTTGCTGTTTCTTTACCATTCTCTTCAGTTAATAACACACTTCATGTCGGGCATTGTTTGGTATATTATGAATATAAGTGAAAGCATTCCTGGCTATTATAAACATTTTAAGCATTTAAATTTAAATCATTATAAATTTAATTCAAATGTCAAATAAAATACGAAGTAATATTAAACACAAACTGCTTTCGTTAACAACATATTTCATAGAACAAAGAACCATGCTATCCCCGACTTGATCACACATCCTAATTTATGAAACAATATCGTCGTTGTTCTAAGCAACAACTCAGAACTTTAGGGACGATACCACACTACACTACACTACACGTTTTCTCGAGCTGCTCCGAAACCCTAAGCCACCCTTATTATCCGCCTACGCAGATTTTTGTCCCTTCAACCCTTTCCAGTTTCATTCAGCTGGATACTGCGTACTTGCAGTATTGTATACTGAATCCTCTTGTTTTTTATTTTGACCCCTAAGAGCTATTTCTTTTAGATAATTTTTGGTTTCACAAAACATTCTGATATTTTATATTTTACATATTTTATGCAATTGTACCATTCATCTCGGACTGCCCCAAAATGTCCAATTTCTCAGAACAATTGAACCAACTTACAAAACTGATTCAATCGGCGTCCCAAAACATATCAGGCTGGGTTAGAGAAACTGGTATTATTCTTGCGTTGATTATTGTGCAGGGATTCTTTACCACAGAACAGGAATTGTACCGGAGTTGGATAACATTGCTAGTCCATACATGCTGTTCTGTTTCTACTACGATTCTGGTTTTTTGGAAGTAAGTTATTCAAGTCACATTGCTGTATTTGCTTAATTTACAGTTAAAAATTAAATGATTGAATTTACAGCAAAACCCTACCACATGGACAGCACTCGTTTAACAACGCATTGAAATTCTGGATTATGAATTTTCTGTTTCTGCTCCCGTATTCATCATGGGCCAAGTATACGCACAAGAGGGAAAACAATACTGAACAAATGCGCGTTAACCTTGGGTAAAATATGCTTTGATAGCTTTGAATTCTATTATAAATTGATTCAAATTTTGCACATTGGTAAACAATTCAGCAAACTGGACAGGAATTTAAAAGGATTGTACGTCCGAATGCTAGTGGGCTTCTTTACCAACATCCCATTAGCCATTCTCCAGGCCCACTTTGGGATACAATCAAGAAAAGGACAGGGCTTTGTTCGCTATCTCCGCGGTAAGTAACCAGTTAGATTTTAAAACCATCATTTTAAGCTATTATGTATATAATACAGATTAAAAATAAAGCATGGTAATTAAGTAGTAAGTTGAAGGAGGTTTGTTCATAACCAAAAACAGCGATGTTTTGCAAACAGTAAAATAACTCTAGCAATCAAACAAATTTGAAATTTGACAAATGAATTTCAGATTTATTGTCACTTTTGATAAAAGACTAACCTAAAAACATGTGCTACATGTATTATGCCACTTACTTGGTCACGCTTTTGAAACCTTTTTACACCCTTGAGTTAAGACCTTGACTTTAAAATTTGAATTTCAAAATGTTGGGCATAGTAATTTAAAAGTTCTAAAAAATGAAAACAGAAAAATAAGACTCATTCCTCTATTTGAGAATGAGAAATTGACCGAACAAAAAGTTGACAAAGTAAAATTAGTAGTGCTAGAATTATTTAAGACAAATAAGACAATCTTACTAATGATTTCCCTTTTATCAGTGTACCGGGACCTTTTCACGATAGCGAGTATAATAAAAGCGGCAAACAGTGCGTACGTCTACGAGCAATCAACACACAGGGCTGAATTGTACAAACTGAATAAGAGAACAGTTCTTTCAAGAAAAACCTACCGCTCAACAGTAAAATGTCATTTTGACGTTCTGTGTAAGTTTTCAATTTTGAAAGTCTAACTTATCTATTTTAACCAATTCTATCTATTATTCAATTAAATCAATTCGCATCTAAATATTTCCAAAAAGGTGCACGTGTGTACGTTTCAGCCTACTTTTACACTGCAAGCCCATGGGTTTTGACAATCTACATGTTTTCAAACTTCGTTACGAACCACTTGATTCTGTGCTACATTCCTCAACTAGACAATCCCTGCATCAACGCTCCTTATGGTGTCAACCCCAGAGCAAGTTTCTGGACATTTAGGATGATTAACGTACTTTCCACCGTTGGCAATCGGTTAAGCTGCAAAAGAAGGGAATTGCCAGAGTTGATTGACCAGTCAATAGAAGAACTATTTAACAACCAACTTTTGATGAGTTTACTCTTCTTTGGGCATCATTTTCAATGGACAGTACACATCATGATTATTGTTGTTGGGTTTATTATGGACACAAGTGATCGTATTCCTGACTATTTCCATGGACCTTTTCTACTCACTTACCTTTTATTTCTTATTGTGAAACTTGGTCACCTAGTTAAATTAGATGATTTTACAGCTGAAGAGAATGAGTCAGAAGATGATGAAGATGACGAAGATGACCAAGAAACTAGATTTGCAAGGGTGTTTGGTATTAGTCATAGGGTGATTTCTACTTTGCATATATATGGAAGTCATCAATAGAGAAAACTATAAACGGGATTTTGTTCATTATACTTGCTTTTTTAAATAAGCTAACTGTAAAACTGCGTTATTAATGAGTAATTGGGTCACTTAAGATTTTCAAATTATATTTATATATGAGGAGTTAAGAAAAGGAATAGATTGTAAATAAGGTGTAGCGGAGATCATGGATGCCATAATTGCAAAACATACAATTTATTTCTCAAGCTTTCGGTAGTCAACTACTACCTTCATCAGGAGATAACTGATAACAAAAACAAGCAATTATTAGTTGACATAATCATATTATCAAAGGTGATCCTTGTGGAATGTTTGTCCACCTACATTTCTGGCAATAGTGGAAAAAGGTCCAAGTCCAGACGAGTCGTAGTTCTTTCGGAAGTCAATTGAGGTAATGAATCAACTGTGTAAAAGGGTTGTGTTGCAATGCTGTTAGTATTTGTATTGTTTATTATTGGAAATGTTGGCATTAATGGTTGCAATAGAAATGAGAATAGTCCATCCCAAATAGTAGACGTGGTTTGTCCTCGGTTTCCATTGATGGTGTCATTCGTAATGATATACATATGCTCCTTTGATTTTCTGTGAAAATATCTTGGCTCCTTTTCTATTAGACTTGCTGAGTCAAAGTCGGCGTAATGGTGCTGATTTTCCATTGTGTGTTTTACTAGCGCTGATTTGTTGTTTGATGTGTTTACGTCTCTTTTGTGTTGATTGATCCGAGTCATTAAGGGTTTAGATGTTTCACCAATGTACCATCGGACAAATTTGTTTGATGATTTTTCTCTGATTGGAATTTTATAAACGCCTCCAATTTCTTCTTGTCTTATTTCATCTTTTAGTTTACACAAAAATGATCCTATCTTACGGCCTGGCGTGTATCCAAATTCGCAGTCCAGAATGGGTCCTATGAAAGACGTTAGCCTGTTCGTTAAAGGGCCCATATGTGGAATGATTAATCGGGGACGTTTGTCTTGTTCATCTACTTTGTCCGCTAGTTTTGTAATTGGATCCCAATGTATTGCTCTGTCTTTCATGCGATCCATTCGTTGTCGTATAAGTTTCAATGGATAACCGTTCTTCCTGAGATCGTTTATGATGTTGTTTAATTCAGCTTGAATGAATTCTGAATCACATATGATGTATGCTCTGAACGAAAGAGCGTCGATAACCGATATTTTCTGGGACATATGGTGTTACGATTGGAAATTAAGATAAGCAAGGAATAGAATAAATTTCTTTATGTTTGATGTGTTTATGAAATAACCGTTGTATGTAGTTCAGGACTGAAAGTTTGCAACTGATATTTTGTATTTGTATTTTGTTAAATTACACTTGATGAAAAGGATAAATAAAATTAAACTTGTTGTCATCAAAGTATCTAAGATTGCTTATCATTAACTCATACAAAGCTGCAGTTTCATCAGAAGGTACGTCATCCATTTTCTGGGTCTTTCTGGGGATTTGATTGGACAATTGATTCGTGAATTCAGACGTAATCGTTTTTCAGTCTAGAAACTAATTTCAAATGGATATGAATCCAAACGGATTTTTAGCCTGATTTATCACCTCACCTATTTGAAATGTCCAATGTTGAAGCAACTACCGACGTCAGAATTGTTACTGATTTAGGTTGTTGTGATCATCCAGGTACATGTGTAATACCCACAGTAATTAGATTTGCCGTTGTAGAAAATAGCACTGATATGGATTCTGAACGCAATACCAGAGCATTCTGATACACTGAAAAAGTGCGGAAAGCCAAACATCCGAAGGCATCATATCAAAAAGGCTTCCCATTAACGTCATATCAGACAATTTGGGTCAAACAAGTTTTACATCACTTTCTTTGCAAAACAATGCGGAAAAAATACTGACAGTTATTTCGACAACACAGTACTAGATCGTCAGGTTGCAAATGATATTGGAACGATTACAATTTTGAGCTACGGTCCAGATACATTCTCCTAACAAATTATTCCAGTCTTTCTTTTAACTTAAAATGGTTTTGCTTTGCGGATAATACCTGTCATTGCAATTCTGTACAATTTAACCAAGTTTAGAATTGATACAAGTAATTACTGTAATTTATTTCTTTTTCCTGCCAAGCAAACATTATTAACCAAAAGCTAGTTTATTATTAAATCAATTTATCTTTTTCAATTTTAATAAAACCAAGTCAATTAAAACGTTGATTACATATTTGCATAACCGTAAGTTGCATATATACAACACGCACATTTTACTGTTGTTTGGTTTCCAAAAGATTGCCAAATTAGCCGCATACACCTATTGTGTTTACTCACGTTGGGCTCCTCAATTGTTGTAGTAATTGTCCTGTCTGCACGAATAATAGTAAATACGCTTCCGTACAACAAAAGGGAAAACGGTTATGCATGTTGTAACAAGGCAATTTTCGTATTAGTCGACTTTCACTCTAAAAGTGGCATTTTATTGTGCTGAACTTTGAGCATATTTTCTACACTGTTATTATTTGTTATTGTTGTCATATTTTTAAATTGTTGAATTATAAGTTATAACATAATATTTGTTACGACACTGGCTGTAAAATACCTAAATGCAATTTTTTGTAAGTTCATGTAACTGCTGTCCTTGAAATCATAGTTAAGGTTTAGTAACATTTGCGGTACTAGTGCATATAAAAGCTGATTGGAAGCATAATTTGGTATAAAATGGCTATAAAGAGAACTTTCAGTTTAAAATATTATTCCTTGATTTTGCAGCTTTGGTTACTGTTTTTAAATTTAAGTGATCAAGTACCTGTTGCAAAAGACTTTCCAGTTTGGCAAGTGAAAGTTGGAGAAAGTTTGTCCTTAAAATGCTCAAATCATTTAGAATGTTTGTATTCTCAGGTTTATCACAAGTTAAGTACTAACCAGTGCGATTTTTCAATAGTTTTAGATTCTAAATGCTCGTGCTTGTTTATTAGTGCGCTTGAAATAGAAAACCCCAAAACGGTATCTAGTGAACTTAAGCTACTTCATAAAGGACATAATGCTTCAGTGGTAGATATTTACAAACAACGTTATACCCAATTTTGTCGCGTTGTGTTGGCTCCAGCAAATAAAATTTCAAGTTTGCAGGATTCGCACGAACTATTTAGTACATCAGAAGTGTTCAATAGTTTTCATATCCTTATCAAATATTCTACAGATAAGAACGAAACAAGTAGCGAAATATTTCAAAAGTTGCGTTTTATTATTTTCGTCTCATGCGAATTAGATATTTCTGTTGCAAACGACGAAATTCCAAAATGTCCCAATTTTCTAAACATTACATTTAACTGGAATCATCATCCTTTAATCGCCACATGTGATCCCACTGCTCCCAAGTCTTTAGCATTTTTTCTGGAAACCGGATTATGGGACAATTTCTACACCGCTTCACAATACCAAACTGCACAAACCTTAAACGCTACATTTAACATGTCCATAATTATGACCCCTCCGCAATCAAAATCTTACGTTAATGGAACCTGGGACAATTATGTAAAACCTTTAGTATTTCAAACCGCCCACATGAGTACAATTCGCATACCAGCCTTTGACAATCAACACTTAATATTTTACACAGTATTTAGCTATTTTGATTATTACACATTTATGACCGCCGTACCAAGAGATTTAGGTAGCAACGCATTTTTCGCAAGCTATGACGATTTACTGTTAATCTTTGCTGCTGTGTGCTTAACAGCATTTGGAATATTTTCAGTTTTACTTTTGGAAGTTTTAGTGCTTAACAGCAACAAAAACCAAAACTGTTTGCTTCCGGAAAAAGCCCTGACTCTATTTGCTGGAGTGTTTGCCCACGTTCTCAAGCCAATTTTTGACCAACCGCTGAATAACCAAGGTCATAGGGAAAAGCTAAAACCGCATTTTATTATTTTGGCCATTTGGCTTCTCACTGTAATGGCCTTGAGTAGCATGTACAAGTCCAATTTTGTTTCGGATATTGTAAACCCAAATTACGAATTTATGCCAAAAACATTTGAGCAGTTGATTAAAACAGAGTTTAAATTCAAGGCTATATTTTTCAAAGGCAATATGGCTTTAAGATTTGCCGATATTCAGAATCCGGTGAATAACGCCGTATTACAGAAAACGGAAGAGTGTATTTTTTACGATCCAACAGTAAGTTCTCTGAAATATAAAATGGTAATTTTAAATATCAATTTAAAGTTTTTAATTTGAAATTTTTTAGTGCTGCTATCAAAAACTTTTGGGTTGGGATTCTGTCTGCATTGGAAGCTCACTGGTGATGAATAGCTTGGCATCAATATTCCTGGTTGATGAAAATGGAAATAAAATGTTTACATTTTCGTCTGACGTCAAGTTCCCATTTTCAGGGGCAAATGGCGTTTCACTCTACTTCCCGGAAGTATTGGGTAGGAACGAGTTCTTAATTGAAACTTTTTCTTGAGAAAATAAAAGCAATTTAAATTTGTATATAAATTTGTTAGAGATTATGAACCGAGTGCTAACACAGTTTAGCGAAAGTGGAGCCAAGGACTACATGGTTTTATTGAAGCAGCTTAAGGACAAAACGGATGGGAGAAATTTTGCTAGAAATGTTGATCCTAATTCGGAATATTATGGGGCATATAGAGGTAGTGTTTTTAGAACGCAGGAAAGTACAGGAAAGTTAATTAAGTTTTTGCTCAAGCTGCTTTTGTTTCCGGAGGTGGTTGCATTGTTGGTATTTATTGGAGAAAGTGTAAAGGGCAGCAGAATGTTCCAGAGTGGGAGCAAGTTGAATAGCAATATAAGTAATAGTAGCAACATGGAAGTACATTTTGCTTTTCAAATACATTCAAATCACAATAAGCCAAAATCTAGAGACATGGATTTTCAATATTTTGAATACTCCAGGTGAAAGGAAGCCTGAGACAAAGCTAAAGTGTTAATAGTTTTTGAGAAAACAGGAAATGTCACTATAATCAATCCTAAATAAATTGAGTAATTATTGCAAACACACGTGTGTATTGTCGATTTGTTCTATTTCTATTTTTGCTTCATTTGTTTGTACCTGCATTTTATCATAAATGTGCATAAATGAAAAAAGTATATGTTCGGGAGCCCGACACTCTTTTAGCAACCCACGCGAAGGACTTCAGATTGAAGTGCACGTGTCCATACGGTAACTTATTGATTTTTTGCAAGGAAAAACAAGGTCGTACTAAAACTATATATTGTGTTTACTGTTATTAATTAAAGTTATTGAAGCATGTCTAGGTATTTTATGGTCAACATTTAATTTAATAAAACTCCACTTATCAAATTCTTTCAGTTTTATATTTCGAAACAAAAAGAATGAATAATATAAGAGGCACTTAAGCATTGACTCTTGTTATAACAGTAATCAAAAATACTCCGCTATATAAAATATGGGAACACATCAACAAGTAAAAATACATTGAACCATTTAACTGTATTGAAGTAGGTATGTGTAAGAATTCTAATGATTTATTAACTCCCTGTGCTCATATTAAAAAACAACACCTCTAGTCATTCTCAGCAACGATCATTTTTGTAATGTTCAGCAAATATTATTTTTTCAAAAATATTTACTGTCACATTTTTTAGGCATTTGCTGCATAATAGTTACAATTTTTCAAAATTTATACAACTACTGCCTTTGAAATTTGATTAGCGTTTAATATCATACAAGCATAAGAAGTGTGTGGTTGATGCATTAGGACAAAAAAGCTGACTCTGTTCTGATCTGACATGATTAAACAAAGAATTCGTATTTTACTCATTTTACAAAGTATATTTCTCTTTACTTATTCAAGTAATCAGTTACATGTAGCAAAAGACTTCCCATTGTGGCAAATAAAAGTTGGTGAAAATATGCACTTCAAATGCGACATCTATTTCGAATGCCTGTTTTCACAAGTGTATAAAAATTTAAAGACTAATCAGTGTAATTTCGTAATTGCTTATGACTCGTTAAATCCGTTCGAATCAAAATGTTTGTGTTTATTTACAAGTACTCTTGAACTCCAATATCCAAAAACAGTTTTTACCAAATTTAAACCTTCCGGTAAAGGACTTAGTATTTCGCTATTTGAAACTTACAAGCTTCGTTTTTCTCAGTTTTGTCAAATTGTTGTAGCTCCAACAACAAAAATTTCAAGTTTGCAGGATTCGCACGACCTATTTAGTACGTCAGAAGTGTTTTTCAGTTTTTATATTCTTATCAAAATTTCTGGCGGATGGGACGAAGTCTCAAGTAAAACGTTTCAAAAATTGCGCTATGTAATTTTCGTTTCTAGTGATTCCGTTGTTTCTGCTGCAAACGACGAAATTCCAAAATGTCCCAATTTTCTAAACATTTCTTTGAACTGGAACAAACATCCCCTAATAGCAACATTTGAACCTACAGCTCCCATGTATTTAGCATTTTTCAAGAAAACCGGATTATGGCACAACTTCTACATGGCGTCACAATACTATACTGCGCAAATTTTAAACGCTACATTTAATGTGTCTATAATTATGACACCTCCACAAACCAAATCTTTTGTAAATGGAACCTGGGACGATTATGTAAAACCGTTGGTATTTCAGAACGCTCACATATGCACCATTCGTATACCCGCTTTTGACAATGAACACTTAATATTTTACACAGTCTTCTCATATTTCGACTATTACACATTTATGACTGCCGTCCCTCGTAACTTAAGTAGCCATGCGTTTATCGCCAGTTGTGACGACTTACTGTTAATCTTTGCTGCTGTTTGTTTAACAGCATTTGGAATTTTTGCCACATTGCTTTTGGAAGTTGTGATGTTCCAGAGCAACAAAAGTCAATCTGACTTGGTTACCGAGAAAGTATTAAAGCTAATTGCTGAAGTGTTCGGCCGCATTTTCATGCCAATGTTTGACCAACCAATAATCAATCAAAGACATAGAGAAAAGATTATTCTGACCATTTGGCTTTTAACTGTAACGGCATTTGGTAGCGTATACAAGTCAAATTTTGTTTCAGATACTGTAAATCCAAACTACGAGTTTATGCCGTTTGAGCAGTTGATTAAAACTGAGTTTAAATTCAAAGCTATATTTTTCAAAGGTAATTTGGCTTTAAGATTTGCACAAATTCAAAATCCGGTGAATGACGCAGTATTAAAGAAAACGGACGAATGTGTATTTTAAGATCCAACAGTAAGTTCTTGCATGTACTAAATGGTTTTGTATGAAAATTTGTATACCTATTTGTTTGTGCTTTTTCAATTTTAGTGTTGCTATCAACAACTTTTGGACTGGAATTCAGTATGCATTGGAAGCGCAGTGGTGATGAATGGTGTCTCACTCTACTTTCCTGAAGTACTTGGTGAGTTGTTAATTGAAAAATTTATCTTCAGAAAATAGCATTTAAAAGTGTTTTAAATTGTTGAATTGCCTTAACACACTTGCATCTACTTACATTTAGCTTTTAAAAAATTTGCAAATGTCTAAATTCGTTTATGATAAAAGTATGTATAGTTTATCATAATGTAAAGATTTCTGAAAATATACTAGTCGATTTATTTTTAAAATCAGATTTATTGATTTAAATTGAAAACTTGATTTCTTCGATTAGGGTTTATGCAAACCTATTCACCTATATTTTTATTTGTGTATACATTTAGAAATAATGAGCCGAGTGCTTACACGGTTTACTGAGACTGGAATCAAAAACTGCATGGCTTTACTAAAACAATTTACGGAAGAAATGGATGGAAGAAATTTTGCTAGAAATGTTGATCCTAATTCGGAATATTATGCTGCATACAGAGGCAGTGTTTTTAGAACGCAGGAAAATACAGAAAAGTTAATTAAGTTTTTGCTCAAACATCTCTTGTTTCCGGAGTTGGTCGCATTGTTTACATTTATTGGAGAAAGTGTAAAGGACAGCAGAATGTTCCAGAGTGGGAAAAGGTAGAATAGTGATAGCAGCAGTAGCACAGAAGTACACTTTGCTTTTCAAATACATTCGGATCGTAAAAGTAAGCCTAACGACATGGATTTTCAATATTTCGAATACTCCAGATGAAAAGGAGTCTAAAACAAAGTGAAAGTGAGTCAAATAGATTTTGAGTAAACAGGAAACGTCACTATAGGCAATCTTAAAATAAATTGAGTAATTATTTCCTACACACGTGTACATTTTTGATTTGTTCTAATTTTGCTGTTGTTTCATAAGCCGACTTGGCGACACACCTTTACCAAACCAGAAAGCAGCAAATTCGGCTTCTTTTAAGATTGTAGTACATGTGCCAATGCCAAATGGCAATTTATCGATTTTATATGCAAAAACTAGTTCATACTAAAACAATTGTTTTCTCACAGTTATTAATGCAGCAACAATGTAAACATTTAAGGATATTTGCTGAAATAGTAAATGTTGTGTAATATTTATAGAACGTAACTATTTACATCACTTGTTATAATGTTTACCTAATTTTGAAAATGTCAAAAGGTTTTCACTACGAAAATACTATTATGACGTACGGGCTATTCATTAACGGTAAGCAAAACATAGACAGCTGCTAGTCCTATGCAAAACATTTAGCCAAACATAATTGGTATATCGGTATTTCAGGTAAATAAACTTGATTTATAAAAACAAGTTGATATTAAAATGTTAACGGATGCACTAATGTAAACGTTATTCGCTTGAACTGCGTGAAGCTTGTCGCTCATGTACTTGCCCATTATGAACCTAACCAAATTTCAACTGAAGTTTTCAGCCAGCAAATGCCAGAAACTGGATGAGGAAAATGGCAAAGCAGATATTCTTGTACAACCAGCCTTTTCCTATAACTCTGTTAATTTCTGCAGGGATAACGATAACTTTTGTATTTTTCATTATTTTCATCTCTATTTAAAGTTTACCTACGCTTTGTGTCTCGTTCCGTATCGTCCAATACGTCAGCACAATGGACATTACAAATTATGCAGAAATTTTGTACAAAAGGTTGGCTAAATAAAAATTAATTTGTAAATATTGGCGTCTAAGTAAGGCAATTATCAATTTAATTTGAATTTAGATATTTTGCAGAATTTCTTATGCACTAATTGCATTCAGACAATTTTCTATCATCCGAGCCACATGGGGCAGAAAGTACAACCATCCCACAATATTCTACTTTTATCTTACCCATGCCCACTTGCACGCTGTGCTAACATTCACATTTTTCTGGACAATTTACTGGAAATCAAGCCAGTTGGAAAACTTGTTAGAAAAAATTGGTCACTGCTATTTACTCTCAGCGGGCGGACGTAAAACTTGGATAGCCGTAATACTAATGCACATTATCTGCTCAGTTCTGGGAATAATCTCGCCAATTGTAGGCCACGAAGTAATTGACAGTTGGGCTTGGACACCCTCTTGGCTTTTTAGAAGTTACGTTAGCAAAGCACGCTATGCCTTCTTTGTTCAAACAAACGTTGGTCTAATTGCAGTTCGTCCTGAATTACAAGAAATTAGCAATTGGGATGTTTTTCTTACTTTTTTCTACATTTTTATCGTTACACTTAACGAACTTCTATTATTTTTAATGTCACTATTGTTTGGATTATGCATGTTAACTTTGTGGATGGCGGCAAAGCAATTTCGGAAGAGTATGGAGTTATTACACCTTAATCCCAGTTTTCAACTGGATAGAAAAAGAATGCAGGATGCGGTGCTATTTCTGTTTTATGATTTGAAACATTTGTCAGATGGAATGAATCAAGCTTGGGGACTATTTTGCTTTGTGTATATTGTCGATATAATTCCGTATTTGGCTACGGATTTGGATATTGGGCTAAGGGCTATGGATTGGTTTGACGCGCTGAAAATGAGCAGATCGGTGTTCTTTTTTGGGTGGAATATTGTTATTTCGGCGGAAACATACAGAAAAGTATGTAAAAAAATCTTTGAAAATTTATTTGAAATAATTTTAATTTTTGTTTTTTAATGCGTTATTAGACCCAATGGTTTATGACGTGGTTGCTTCAACGTAAAAATCGGGATTTGTTTGCAAATAACCCACAAGAGTTAAATTTGCTATTAGAAGAGTTAAAAACCGAACCGGTTGGAATAGGCTCTTCGGGGTTTTATCGAGTTAACTACACGTTAGCAGCTCAGGTAAGATTATTTGACATCTTAAAATTAAATTATTGGCGTTTAAATAATGCAGGAATTTTCATAGGTTTGTACGACCATCATCACTTTTTTCATAATAACCTTGCAATACGTTGATTTACATCCAAATGCGGCTAGTTCATGGTGGACATAACCACAAAACAAAGTTCTTGTGAAATCCTAAATATTTTGTAATTTTCTCAACATTTTCTATTTTATTTGCATAAAAATTGTAGTAAGCAGCTAAATAATAAGTTTGTACACATATTTAATAAAGTAATCGCATAAAGGAAAATAGCACAACGCCACCCACCACAGCACAAGTTCCCATTTTATTCTGCTGACCACTATTTTCATACCCTGGCCTATACCCATGCTCACCACCACTTCCGCCTTGTGCCTGATACTGGGCTTGACTGTAGCCCAAAAAGTCAGGAGACACATAAGCCTTTCCTATTGTCAGTGGAGCGTCACCATGATATCCAATCCCGTCTAAAACATATTAAATTTTAATACAAACGATCTGCAAGCATATTTCCTTTAAAAAATAGATGCATACCGGAATTATGTGCCTTCAATCCACCAACTGCCAAAAGAACGTAATATTTTCCCGTGATAAAGTTAATATTTGTCGGTCTCCCATTCACCAGAAAATCGGCAACCATGGGTCTAATGAATCGACACGTTAACAATTTTGTACTTCCGTCGAATTCGGAGGCAATCATGGAAACAACTTTGCGATCCTCCGGAAGTCGCTTTGGTTGTGATTTGGCATCAGCCCAAGAATGATACTGTCTTATAGAACCACCACCTTCTTTTACGCACTCTAAAATGTCATCGTTGCCCATTTGCTTATCAAGTGATAAGCCCATGGCAACATAGCCTCCTTCATTAGGCTTATCTAAATGCGCAAACAGCTCGAAACAGAGTTCACTGCTGTTATTTGGATTATTTGTAATTTCCACATAATAATTGCAAACTTGTCCAGGATCACGTTCATGCACACATTGATCCGGATAACCGTAGCGTTCAATGTGTCTTGCGTGGGGCTTGGCAAAATTGCTGGAGCCAAAGCGTTGATGTTGGCTTTGGGAGGATTCTCGGTAGTCTTCTGTTGATGATGCCGGGCTGCCCCAGCCGGATTGACCGGAACCTACACCAGGCCATTGGCCGTGATCGTGATCTTCGCCATCACTGGATGAACCGGGAGAGCTCCAACCAGAAGTTGGTTGCCGTTGACCGTTAACAAGCTTTTAAAATAAAATAAAATTATAAAACTTTGCAAAAAAATGAAAATATTTTAAAATAAATTTAGAAGCTTACGCATAACGTGGACAGTAAAGCTATTACAGTAAATTGGTGAAATTCCATTTTCAAAACTTAAAACTGACAATTTTAAGGAAATCTTAAAACTTTCTTTAGGTTTGCTTTAGACAAGCTACACCCTTGAAATGATCCAATTTTTTAATTTCCTTAAATTTATATTGCGTTTTTGTTTAAATTTCAATCATTCTATTCTTGCGTCAAATATTTTGTCATTGAATGTGGTTCCAGTGGTTTTTTAGATTAAACTTTAATCTAGTTACGTGTAGTTTGCGCTAAACAATTTTCCAACTAATTATTTATTACAAAGTTTGTTTAAAACGTTTACTTTTATTGTCGTTTTTTCTATTTAAATGCGAGTTGTGGTATAATGTGTAATAATATGTCATCGTACAGTAAAATAATATCATTGTATATTTTCTTCGTATATAAAATGCATGATTAGATAATTTCTTCGTAAAAAATCTTCTCTAGTCCTCCTTCAAAGCCATGAGCAACTTTTGCGTTGTGGTGGTGGTCCAATCTACAAGAAAAGGATTATCAACCTACATTTTAGCATAAAAGCCTAGTGACGTCGTGTTTTACTCTAAGCCTCTTAGTCATCTTATAAAAGCGCACAAATCTCGTTAAATACTGTGTCATCTTTTCCTGGATTTTTTCTTACCATCAAACTTATTTATGCACTCAGGTAACTTTCCTCTAGCCACCAGCAAGTAATAAATTGGGAGTCCAGGAAGAATTAAAATAACTGATATTGCAGCGTTCAAAGGTTGAACATACACCGGAATTAGGAAGAAGAGTAGGGAAACGATCAGCATAAAAATGGGAAAGATGACGTGAATCTAAACAAGAAAGAAATCCATTTTTTTAGCTACTTAGAAATTCATAAAGGATGATAAAAGCATTTTGTAGTCCACTTACCTTAAAAGGTCTCTCCAGATCGGGTTTCTTCCACCGAAAGTAAACCGAGCTGGCATAGACCACCACTTGGAACAGGTTAAACACTATGCTGAGCAAGTTGATTAGAGCGAATACGTCCGAAGTGTACATAAATAGAATTGTGAGTATGCTCTACAAAGAAAAAAAATAGTACAAAAGCTTGTATATTTAATTTACGATCCAATTAATCCATCAAAGTAAATTTGGTTATTGCTCACGCACCATAAAAATAATTGCTGAGGTGGGAGTATGTGACGACACAGAAATTAAGCCTAGTGCGCTGGGAAAATGGCCACAAATTGCGGCTCTAAACACTTGCCTGGCGTTTGTCATTATGTGAATGCTTAGGCTGCCGAAGGTAGACATGGCTACGAAAATGGGAACTACGCAGACCAAATAGCCCCAAAATTTATCAAAAAATGTCTGAAAATTTAGAAAACCAAAAATTTAACAAAATTTTTATAATTTTTAAAAATAAATGCTTGTTGTTGTGTAAGTACCACTGCAACTGCATCAGAAGCCAACATTTCCCTTGGACTTAAAACAGTGAAATAGGCGATATTTGTTAAAATGTAAATCAGCGTGACAACCGCAATCGAAATAAAAATTGCTCGGGGAAGATTCCTAAACAAATATAAATTGTTAAATCTTTTCAATTTTTTTTACAAATTTCCATATTATTTTGTTCTTATACTTTTGCGGTTCCTTCAACTCCTCCATCATCGAGCTCATCGCAGTCCACCCTCCAAACGCAAACATTCCCGAAAATATACTATAAACAATACTCTCCGCCCCCAGACTAGTTCCTTCCCAAATATTCTCCCAATTTTGTTTATTCTCTTGTCCCGTAGCCACAACGTAGCCTCCCGCCGCGATAATAATCCCCAGCGCAAATATTTTCAGGTACATAAAAACATTAATAACTTTGCTGACATGTTTGACTCCCATGCAGTTTATTGCTGTAAGTGCCATAATCCCCGAAGCGGAGAGCAGTCTTATAGCTAAATCTGGAATTTCACAGCCTATAGGGAAAAATGGCTGGGTAACGTATTTGGCAAAGGTAAGTCCTAAAATGGCGTTGCTTAGGGGCACGCCAACTATTATGTTGACCCAAAGGTACATAAATGCTACGGCGGGACCAAAGGATTTTAGAAGATAGGTGTAGGCACCACCCGCACAGGGAAACATAGTTCCTAAAAATAAAAAAAAATTTGCATTTTTGCAAATTTTCTTTTTAAAATATTTAAGTTTTAGAAAGTTTACCCAGTTCTGCGTAGCAAAATGCCCCAGCCAACGACAGCGCTCCACACAGAGCCCATATCACTAAACTAGCTCCAATACTGCCCACATGTTGCACAATGCCCTTTGGACTGATAAAGATGCCCGAACCGATAATACCGCCAACCGTTATGGCAACAGCTTCCAGCAGCCCGATTTCTCGACGTAGGCTAACTTTCTCATTATTATTCTCCGCCTTTTCATTATCAGTAGCAGTCATTTTATTACACGCACAAATAAACACAGCACTAATTTATTATTACAAATTGTTACTATTTTAAAATTCAAATGTTTAAAATATATTTTTATAAACTGCTACAAAGCTAGTAATATACTTTCTTCTGACTCCATTTTTTAAAGATAAAAAAATAAACTAAAATATTTCCAGAGAGTAACAGCGAGCTATGTTTCACAATGGTAAACTTGTTATTTTTCACACCTTTTGTTACACTATTTGCACTTTTGGCTCAATAGATAGTATGCAAACAGATTTTACAAACTGCAGATTTGCATGTCACGACAGTTGCTTTGTTAGGAGCTGGACAGGTTTTTTGAAAGCTTTAGTGTTTGCACAGGTCATAGCACAAAATAACTCAAAACTTCAAAAAAATATTTTAAAACTGCTGCAAAATTATAAATGCAAGCTAATAAAATCTAGCTGTTTCCTCTTACTCGTTTTCTAATAATCTAATTAAGAATTATATATATTATGCATTATCATCATAATTTTTGCTTATGTATTCATCAGGTACAAGTTTCTGCTTGTTGTTGTGCTTGCCATTAGCTTAATGCTTTTTCAAAAATATTTTACCAACTCATCATTAAGCCCAGTAGCTTACAAAAACCTGTGTAACTTGGTATCATTAATTACCGCGCACGGTTTCATTTTTGTACCAGTTCCGTGACACGAGAATCTATTGCTAGCAGAAGTTAAAGCCAGTTTCCATTTTCATCATGATGCGTTTGCGTGCTCATCATAATAATAAACGCGGCGTTGGTATGACCACAACATAAAACCGCACAAAGTCATGTAACTAAAATGCTGAACGAGTTTACCCAAAAATTTCATTCATCTAGTCCATAAGGTATATATAGTGTCTCTGACACTGTTGATGATGAGGTTCATGAACACGCGTGTTTGTTTGCACAGTTTGTACTCATTATTATTATACACTCGGCTTCAACTTGAATAGTACAGAGTAGCTTTTATTTCAATTATTTGTTCTGGCCTTGGAATTGATGGGAAATGATGCAATGCACACTAAATGGAAAAGGTAACTTTAGAACTTGTTCACTTGGAATTACATTTCATTTCCAAGTTTTTCTATATTTCTGCTGAAGAAGATACATCAAAGATCTTCTATCTTTCCGGTAGACTGCCCTTTATTACATGCACACAAAATTTCAAGAACTACAACATGATTTACTTGAATGCATTTAATTCCAGAATATTTTGGAAATCCAAAAATTGCACACTGCCACGTTTACCAAGTTAAAACAGCTTGCAAGGTTGCAAGACTGACTAATAATTTTAAGAATAGACTGGGCATAAGACACAAGTAATATTTTTAACTTAGCTTTTAGCCACCATCCTTTTCCAAGTAGAGTCCTTAAGGAATATATACGCCGTATACCTAATCATGAATCAGGCCAAGGCTTCTTTATACCTGGCAAACTACCTTCTGTATTGTCAACTCTACAAAACGTCAACTTATTAATAGGAAGGCAGACAACTTTCAACTTTTACATAACAAGCCATTAGGTATATATATAGCGTGTGTGTAATAGGCAGCAAATTTGAACAAAGACCCAATATATAACCTCGCGTTACATTGTCATTCTAAAGCCAATACAAAATATTTTTGTCTGCTGCTATTTTGTATGCAAGTTTTATGCTACTTGTTATATGGTATGCATGGCATTTTAGGTGGAGTTTTGACAGCTTAGCTGTATTCTCTAGTAGACTCATGGCACAGAATATTAATAGAGTTCAATGATTTTCTCTCTTCTGTTTTGAGAGTTGCTTAACCAAACAAAATTATATTTTAGCTTTGGCCCGCGGCATTAAACTCATCGCTTTTAGATTCAGATTTAGTTTTTAATATTAAATGCGTGGGCATGAATCTGACAAATAGGCACAATATTTTTATTTTTTGTTCCATTTCCTTCAATAAAGCCTAATGACTTGTTTTATTCCTCCAGGTAAATACTCAGGAAAATGTCAAATAGTTCAATTTTTTCTTCCTTTTTCCTGACCTAGGCATCTACCTTCCCTGTTAGCAAACTTATGTAAAAGGTTGCAAAACACAGAACTATTCTACTAATGAACAGGAAAACGTATAAAAAAAGTTACCAGCCTTGGGCCTAAAACTCATTTATCAGCAAACAAAGCCAGTTCCATATAGGATTTTAGCAATCAGCGCCTTTTGATCTTTATTCTTTGTCCCTCGAACCAAAAAAACCACGCACACAAGCAATCCGATAAAATTCATCGCAAAAACAGGAGCATTGACGTTCGTCTTCTTTTCCAGCTTTTTCATAGCCGAGAAGAGAGAAAAAGGGGAAAAGGTTTTGTGTGTAAAAAGTAATATAAGAAGCCATTCCATTACAGAAGGACCGAAAAGTGAATGAAATTCCAGGATTCCAGCAGAGTCTATGTCGTATGCAATAAAATGCAGTATTTAACATGTACGTAGGCGTACGTGGCTGGCAACTGATTACTACACACAGCAACCAAAGCTTTAACTTATCATAAATCAGCATCGCATAAGTTCATATATATAAATTCCATATTAAGTTAAAGGTCAGGTCAGACTCCAATGCACTCTTTGCACTCCACACTACACACTAGCAAAAAATTTATTACATTTGAAACAGCAGAGTAGAGACTGGAGTCTGGTCCAATTAACCACTTAATTCGCATGAGATTGCTGGACTTGGACTGAGAGATCATCCCATGTGCTTCTATCCAGTTCACACGCAAACCTTCACACGTTAAAAGTGAATTTACCCAAAAAGCAATTTAAAAGATTGCTGGATTGCTCGCCTGACTTTTGCTGTTTATGAAGATGAATGTTAGAATGTATCATAACCCATAACACAACGAGTACCATTTTTTCACTTTTGGCTTTATTTTTCTGTCTGTAAAAGTTACATGCTACATGCTTTACAATTTTTATCAACTGTATCCAGTATCCAGCCAATATTTCTATAAGCCGGCATGACAAGCAGTTTTTTGTTGATAAAACATTATCTCTCTTTACAAAGCTTACAAAAAACCGTATCCATTTTCAATTTTCATTTAAATAAATTCAACACAAATCAACAGTATCAGCTTGACATTTCATTTCAGTGTGTGCTTATCACTCAGTCAGTCCTCCTTCGGAATCAGTGTCAGCTCCACTTTTTCAATTTGTATTTACAAGCTTGACATTTTCCCTTTTTATGTCTGTTTATGCACACAATAGCTAATAAATAATCAACTAAATACCTGCTATTCCCCATTCTGCAGTTGACATTTTTCTCAAATAAAATATATTTCTTTTATACAAAATGGAAGCCTCATTTCTTCGCTTTCGCCTACTGGGCTCTCAACTTCAAAGAAACACGCTAATAAAATGTGCTGGTGCTTCTGGCAGTCCATATTTTCGTGGAAGATGCCTAGTCAATACTCCCACTCCCTCCATGTCATTCTCAGTTTCTTCTGCCGTTTCCACTGAGCACATTGTCAAAGTGGATCGTACAGTAAATCTTGTACAAGGACTGGCCATAACGGACTACCTGTTCCAAGACGTGGCAAAATGGGCAGATGCCACAGCAATGGTACACATCTAATAAATAATAAGCCATTCGTTTTATGAATAGAGCACATTTTTCCATTGATTACTTTTTCCAGCCATTTTTATCAATGGAACTTGAAAAAAGCCAACTTATTACTTATTTCTTTTTCTATTCATTCTCCTTCCTCCTTTCATTTTATGTAGGAATGCAGCCTGTCAGGCAGGAAATACACGCACGGCCAAATCTACAAACTTTCCCGGAATCTGGGCACGTCCCTCCAGCAAATGGGCTTGGGAAAGGGAGACGTGCTAGCCATTGCACTACCCAACATGCCTGAATACCCAATTGTTACCTTTGGAGCTTGGTTTGCCCGTCTTACTGTCACTCTTGTCAATCCCACTTATACCCCGTGTACGTCTACAAAAATGGAATATTTGGCATTTTTATTTTAAAAAAAAGTTATAAAAATAAAATTCAATATTTTTTTAGATGAAATTGCCAAGCAACTTGTGGACTCCGGAACAAAGTGTATTGTCACTTTACCTCTATTCCTACCTTTAATCCACGAAGCCCAAAACTCCATGCCAGCTTTGTCCCAAATGAAAATCATTGTTGTTGGCGAACCTGAACCAGATTGCCATACATTTTCCTCCATGCTACAAACTGACAGCAGCTCTGCCAATCTAGCTTCCAGTTCGGATCCGGATTTAAATACTGCCGAGGATGTGATTCTTATCCCTTATTCCAGCGGGACCACAGGTCCGCCTAAAGGTGTAATGCTAACCCAGAGCAATTTGGTAAACAACTGTATTCAAAGTCTGGACAGAATCAACGCGACTCCATTTACGGATGGCAATCCACAGGAAGTGGGAATGGGTCTTTTGCCATTTTTCCATATTATGGCTTTCCAGGCTTTAGGACTCTGTACATTTCGAATGGGCGGAAGGGTGTTGACTCTGCCCAGATTTGAGCCAGAGACTTTTATAGATTGTCTGAAGAACAATAAGTTGAGCATAATGCACATGGTTGCACCCCTTTTCAACTTTGTCAATAGTACCCCGGAACTAACCGCAGAGGAATTTAGTAATATGCACAGCATATTCAACGGAGCTTGTCCAACCAGTCGAGTGCTTATTGACAAGCTTCTTGAAAAAGCGGGCAAATTTATGCTGGTTCAAGAGGGCTACGGTCTTACGGAAACCAGTCCCTTGACACATATGGCCTTAGTGGAAACCCAAAACAGTAGATTGGGTAGTATTGGACCACCCATTCCAAACACGCTGGTGAAAGTGGTGGACCCAGAAAGCGGAAAGGTGGTGGGAGCCAAGGAGAAAGGCGAGTTGTGGATTAAAGGGCCACAGGCAAGTTTACACACACTTTAGAACTTTCCAGTGGAATAGTTTTTTTGCAAACGTCAGGTTATTTTCACCTTTTCATTTTGACCACACACTCAGATGAAAATCTATTCTACCTGCCTTGTTTGCTCAACGCCAAATCCAAAGCTTGTTAGGCTAGGAATGCGGAATGTGACGTGACCTAGATAGTTCCCGTTAAATAATAGATTAGTTTGAAAAGCTCTCCAAAATCTCTCTCTTTCTAGCTGTTAAATAATATCCTGTGGATTTGGAACTCCAACTTGGAAATCCAATCCCGAAATATTTATTTTTGTACCCGAAAAAAAGTTCGGTGTTCTTTCTAGCATGCCTATCATTCATTATTATCCATTTGAAACTTTTTTTTCGGTATTTTGGCTCAGGTGATGAAAGGATACTTCAAAAATGAGCAGGCAACAAAGGAAACTATCACGGAAGATGGATGGTTCAAAACAGGTACACGTGTGCACACACACAAAAGCAGAAAAGTTTTGCAACATTTTTTATTTTTGGAATATTTTGTTGTGCAACATTCCAAAATTGTTTCCACAGGCGACATTGGCTTCTATGACGAAGACAAGCACTTTTTCATTGTTGATCGACTCAAGGAGCTTATCAAAGTGAAAGGCATGCAGGTATATAAAAAATTACAAGCTATTGAAAAGAAAAAGTTGGGAAATTTGGCAATATTTGGGGCTTGCGACATTTGTTCCCTGAACCATTTTACATGCTTTATTGAATTTCTTTGAATTTTCCATGACAAAATATTATTCAAACGCGTTTAGGTTTCTCCTTCAGAATTAGAGGCGACTTTACGACTCCACCCAGCCGTTGCTGACGTGGCAGTTATTGGAATACCCTCCAAGACACTGGGCGAAGCACCCCGAGCATTTGTGGTAAAAAAGCAGGATTCCGTTACGGAACAAGAAATCAGCAACTTCCTCAAAGGCAAGCTATCCGAGCATAAGCAACTGGCTGGAGGAGTGCAGTTTGTCGAGGCTATTCCTAAGGGCACCTCGGGCAAAATATTAAGAAGGGAGTTAATAGCCCAGTTTAATGAACAACAAGGTCAAGGTCAATAAGAAAAAATTGCTCACAAAATAAATAATTTTCTTAAGAAAAAAATATTGATTTATTTTTCATTGTAAATTATTCCACAAGTTTTAAAATAACCTTGCACCCAAATAAATCCCCAAAATGGACACAATTCCCATTTCTGCCCTTTTCGCCCCATTATCGTCATCCGCTGGACCCCCAACGCACTCCGTCCCATCCTCATTTGCCTCTTGCCCCAATCCACAAACGCAAAAGTTTGTTTTAGAATCACACTCCGCATTCAACGCACAAATTGTGGGGAAGGTTTCCGAGGCACTGCAAAACTTGCCAATTTTCGTTTCGCATCTGTCCCTATTCCCATTGTACTCATCTCGCTCCTCATGATGACACTTGCAAATCCTCAATTTCTGGTCGCAGCTAAGTCTCTTGGAAGTGTCACAACGACTTGACTGATCGTCGTACAAGGAGGCACTTGGATTACAGGGTTGGCCCCAGGTTAGCGTGCCCGTACCACCAGCCCCGGAAGCCGCATGAGTATAATGGATTGCTGCTACAAGAGCTACCACCAACAACAAACTATACACACTTGGACCCATTTTCTAAAAATATTCCAGAAAACAAAATTATATTTCAACTTTTTCTATCAATTCTAGAAAAAAACTTAAATTTTCTTTCAGAGAAATAAGTACTCTTACCCAACAGCCCAAACAGAAAAACCACTTGACACAAAAATGTTCTTGACAAAATCTTACAAATTAAAATGCAAATTGCTTTTTTGGAGATTCAATTTAACCAAAACTCTGAGATTTCCCTTTCAACTCTGTTTGCAAAAAAATTTTCCACTGGGCTAGTAGATCAAGAATGCAAAAAATCTTATTCTTTACGTTCAAAGATCAAAAGCGGGTGTATATATGCCTATTTGCTAGGTCCAAACTTAAGCACTGTCCTCATTTCCATTTACAAGCTATATGTGCTTGTTCTGTTCTTACAAACCCAAAACCCAAACGAAAATGAATTTGTGCCAGAGAGTCAGCGAGAGAGAGTGGCATGTGGAATTGCCAAGCAGATTCAGTAGCTGATGATGTTTTTCCATATAGTGATCATCATCATCATCAGATCATTCTTATTCTTTAAACGTATCCATTTTCCTATAAAAACTTATCTGAGTATTTTTAGACACGTGCTTATAGCTTTTGAATGAACAAGTAGCAAAGCCATCCGAGTTGGTATTTAGCAAGCCTTTGCAAATAAATGCTGATTACCTCAATGTCAACTTGGAAGGAAGAATGACTAACATGGGCATATTAATAATCAGCAAGAGATACAAGTAGGCATACAAATTACAAAATAGCAATAATTTTTCAGCAAAAGATTAAGTCATCATCCAATAAAAAAAAATTACACATGACCTTTTTCTCAGTTTTCAAGTACATTTTTTTCTGTTTATTTTTTTAAAGGTAACAAAACTCTAAAATAAATATTTTATTGCTTTTCCAGCTTTGTCTCCGTATCCTGTATAGTTTCCTTTATCGGCAATAGCATTCTATGATCCGGATTCAGCTCTTGAAAAAAGTCCACTAAAAAGCTGAGCATTTCCAGTAACCTTTTACAGTTTTCCTTAGAATCGGAATACTTGCCCCAGAATAAATTCTCAGCATTTTCCTCCTCCTCCCTCGCATTGTTCTTCCTGGAACCCATTATTTCCACTTGATTGCCATTTTTGAGCTTAGAACCACCACCGTCATCACTCATCTTATTCCCTTTTTGATGTTTCAATTTATTTGCTCCAAGATTGCCGTCATCTCCATTTTCATCATCATCCTTTTTTACACAATGACGATCTGCATCATTCTCATGATCATCATCTTTCTCTACATCGTCATCTTCTTCTTCTTCTAGCCCTTCCTTCCTTCTCTCCAAACACAAAAGACCTTGGCAAAAGTGGAACTGAAGGAAAGCTGCGTAGAAAAAGGATAAAAAAAGCTTTTTCACATAACCAAATAAAAATGCAATAAAATAACCTGTAAAAAAGAACTCTCTCGCGTTTTTACAGCAAACCATTTCCCATCCACAAAAACCAGTTTATTATGAAATACTTGTAACTTCAGCTTAAATATTTTTTAGCTCTTTTTTTCCTCCTTTTTTTCCAAAAATACCCAACACACTTGAATTGGGGTTGAATTATATAGTAACTTTGTTATAATAAACTCTGACGCTCTTTCCTTTCTCCGCATTTACCTTGGTACTCGCAAAAGCCTGGAGTTAACACGTTTGCAATTCCCAACAGCCTTTCACAGCGCTCCAGATACAGCCTCAAATCCCAGTCTTGTAACGCCCCGAGTCCTTGTCTATAGTCCCCTTTGAGAATTCGAACATTTACTTCTTGCAAAATGTAGTGATTCGGATGAAGGAGCCCGTACTCCTTGTCAAATTCCTTGAGCAACTCCAGGCAACCTATTTCATCTTCTGAATTTGCAGCAGAGCCCAGACCCAAACTGAGTTTTGTGTAGCCACAGATTTGCTCCGCTTCCTCTAGCATTTCCATAATGCTTTCGTCATCCAAAACTTGATTGCAATTTCCGCTTTCTCCTTCTTCACCTGCTTTACTGTTTCCATTATCACATTTCCAACTGGAGAAACTATCCAAAGGATCAATGGGAAGGAGATAGCCCGTTGCACAACCAGGACATTTCAATGCGCCAATGTAGCTACCCAGCTCAGTGGGATCCACACACCTTTCGCAGTGGCAAATAAACATGCCATTAATCTCGTTTGGCACAAGACGCTTTAGCGTACAAACTAGAAGCTGACTGTCGTCATAGGCCACGCTGAGAATAGAGCCTTGGCTAATTTTCAGGTTGGAGCGGATGGTTAAAGTTAAGCTGGAAAGGCTTTTGTCTGGACTCCAGGAACAGTTGGGTAGACAGGAATGTGCCATCAAGCTAGTTTGGCTGTACAGGTTGCACACGGTCCTTTAAGCCAAAAATGACAGAAATAAATTTGCATAAAAAAATTCTTCAGGATTTTTGTAAACGGTGACGTATGTTCAGTTACGTGGAATTGCCGTTAATACTCAAAGGGAATGCGTGCGCATTAGTATCAATAATGCCACTGATTTGAATCACCCTGTCCTTGTACTCTTCCTGCTTTGTAAGGGGCATAAATTTTTCAAAATTTTGGAGTATTCGTTTGTCCGTGTTGATACAGTTGGGTTTCCCTGCTCGAATGGTTTTATTGTCCGCCATATTCATTAGCAATGCCCATTTCTGAGGATCCTGGGTTTGGAGCAGTAAACACCTGAGAATTACAATGGATTTACTAATGTAAGGCCAGCCATATGGCGGGGGATAGAGAACCCGGTTTTTAGAAAATAACAGGCATTCATTTTGAGCGTGGCAGGGCAGCTGCAAAAACAAAAGAAAAAATGTGATAAAAATTTGGGAAGAAAAATAATTCCAAGAAAAGATAACAGCAGATGTGTTCAAATGGTCATATGAAAATATTTACGTCACATTTTTTTCTGCTTTTTCTACCTTTTCGCAATTTTCACTGCAAACAGGCCAATGACAAAGAGTGCACCTTCTAGTAGGATTATCACTCATTACCAAGTTGCATCCTAGACAAACGGGAATGTTTTTTGGACCTCGGTCCGTCGGCCCCGAAATTAGGGGATCTTCGCGAATTATTATTTCCCGAGGTTGTATATCCCGCGAGGCTATTAAGTACCTACCCAGCTCTTTAGAAGAGCGTACCTCGTACAATAAGTTGGGTTGACTCATATTTCTTATTTTTGCATAATATTTTCAAGTTTAACCTTGAAAAAAATGCACAAGCGAAGATAATTACCGAAAAAAATTATGCACTGGCTTGTTCTGTCAAGCGGAACTCAATCTGGTGTCATGTATCAATTTCACTTTTTCCACGCAAAGTTACAAATTTTTCTAGGAAAACTTTTCACTGACATTATTAGATGGTGACGCAGGCTATATAGTCAAACAAACTTGAGTAAAAAACTTGTTCCTCAAAATGTTGAATTTAGGTAATTGACTAAATTGACTGACAATGTAGCAACTTTCAATGTTCAATGTTCAACTTTGAGAAGGACAAGCCACAAAAACATGGAAAAAAGTTTGTGTGTTATGCGTACACTTTGGTGATTTCTCCTCTAATAATTTATTTAAAGCTGGGCTACTGACAGGTAAAAGTTGCAAATGCTGTACCATTCTAAAAGCTTTGTGTGTAGTAATTTGGCTAGCAACTTTTTTGGCCGAATTAACCTTTTTTACTCCAAAGAAATTACGCATTAGTTTGGTTTAGCATGTACATGATAGGTTATGCTCTAAAAACAAAGTAAAAAGCTATATTGCTCGTATATATATGACACATCTTTGAATTTAGAATGCATCGGTGCACATTCTGAGTAAAATTTGCATGTATAGCGATCATGTATAGTTGATCAGTGCATGTTTCCATACTGCTGAGCTCTAACATAGAGAATTAAAAGCTGGCAACATAAGAATAAAAGCAAGGTCGTTGTTAACGCTTGTGGGATTTCAAAACGAGAGAGATCAAGGAGAAAGCATAGTCATTTGAGAATATACCTATATAGCCATGTATATTCAATATTCATTAGGGCATTTTTCACACTGAAATATTTCCATTTCTTTAAAAACCATATTGGAACCTATGAGCCTGTAAAATCACCTTTTGTTTTTAACTTTTGTCCTAATTTCTTCCAAGAATTTCCCATTTACATTTCTGACGCACTATCAGATTCCCAGTTTCACTTTTCAATAATAATCAGCAATCAGCATGCCCCAATGCCCATACTTGTACAACATTTCCTTTATTACAGATATTATCTTTACGTTCTACATACTTTCAATTACGTTAACATTCTCATTCTCTCTGTTTGATCACTTACAAAATTACAAATGAGGAGGAGTAGGAGGATACAGCTCAATTTCCCCCATATTGTGTATCTTTGCGTAAAAAAATAAATTCCCAGAAAAACGAGTATATTTTCAATAGCCGTACTTAAAACTCTTTTCATCCGAAAACCTGTTCAACTGAGAGACTGATGATACATTTCGTATTTAAATTTGAGTTACATATAAAATTTTCCTCTCAATTTAGGTACTTTCTCTCTATCTATATTACTGTATCAATTTCTCCGCTGCTTTGAAGTCTCCTCTATAAATTTTAATGATGTACCAAGAATGACGATATGATGATGCAAATAGAGTAGTACAGTAGCAAGCATTATTATTGGGAAAGATAATGATACGCCAGTGAGTAGTGGGTAACGAGTAACAAGAAACGGTTACGAGGCTACATCATACTGCTGGGCATATGCATCAAGCTGTTCCAAGTTCCAAGCCTTAGTTACCCGTGTAGTCATTAGGCATGTAGGATAATGCCCGGTTGTTAAAAATAGACAAGAGCACAAGCCTGATCATCATCCATACTGAAAATGTGTGTAGATTATCCCAAAATATTATAGACTTTTTTCCACGGAAGATTTCCCGTTGCCTTTTAGATGGACTTTTGTGCATTTTTTTGTAAAAGATTTATGAATATTTTATGGAAGCATAAGCAGTAGTCAATCTGCACTTTATGGAAAGGCGTATTCTGTTAAATGTATTTACTACTTACCTTTCTTTTGATTTTCGGTGGGTAAATCCACGACAAACGAGAGAGTTTTGCGAGTTGGCTTGTCAGTTTTGTGAGGATTTTAGCATAATGGCCAAGTACCGAATAATTTATACAGTTGTCTGTGTGATGATGTTGAGTTCTCTGTTTTGTGGTGACGGTGGTAAAGTTTATGATGATTTAGCTATATTTTCTGCTATGTGGTTTTTATTTTATGCTTTTTATGATTTTGGCTTCAGTTTTGGATTTTTTAAAGAGAGACAAAAACAAAAAATACTAAACCGAACTGGTTGTCGCATCAAGGTTGGGGTTATGCAAGAACACTTTTTATTCCTGTCATTTGCTAATTTTTTTATGGTTTATTTGTCAATGAATAGTTTTTATATTCTGTGCTATGTGGAATAATAAATTTTACTGCCAAGTTGTTAATTTTTCTGACCTTTTACAAAACACTAAACCATAATGGACATTTCAGCGAAGGTGTTGGGTTGCAAAACAAAAAAGTATATTACGTTTATATTCTCGTTTTCATGTACCCAAAAATAAGCCCACGTCCCACACCCTTTCACCTTTTCGCATGGCAAGCAAGTGTGCATGACAGCTAAAACACCTTCGTTTTTATTTTTGGTCCATATGAAAATCTACAGTATTCCGTCTGAAAAATCTGTAGTGATCCAAATAATTTGTATGACGGAACGGAATTATTTTGAAGAGCGTGTTATGTTATTCCTCTGCCAAAATATTAAAAAAGAGCAATGCTTCCTGTGTCCTGAGCTAGTAAACAGGAAAAAGGTGTGGATTTCACAAGCAGCACCTTTTTAAATGCTAAATTATGAATGAAGTATGAATGAGCATGTGGATGGATGACGTTAATCACGCTTATGGATAGTAAAAAAGCTTGTAAATGTTGTAACTTGTGACAGGACAGAAGAGAAAAAATACGTAGTAAAATTTTTTTAAAATTTAAACGTGTTGTTATATTTGATACTGTGGTATAAAATAAAAAACGGAAATTATATTTTTACACGTTGATAATCATTTCATATTTATTTATACAAATGGTTGTACATTTTTTAAATGTATGACGTCTTATACAAATTCTAAAAGTGGATTATAGGTAGCGTTACATATCTTTTTTTCTTTTGGATTTATTCATTCAGGTATGCAACCCCGGATAAAGAAGTGTAACCATGCGAGTAACATAACATTCCGTTGTGCTATACTAAAAGTAATATTTTATCTTGCCTTAGACACACCCTAACAGACTAGACGTTTATTACACAACATAAATGGTGGTATTTCGAGTATTTAGATTATGTAAAGCTTATTATGTAACACTTAACAAAAAGGTATGGAATTCATTCGCCATCACAATTAAAACATTCACTAAATCACACAAACATTTTTAGCTTATGATTCAGTAAAAAATATCAGTTCATATAGCACACACAGTCATATCCTTGCGTATATAGTTTAGCATGTAAAGCACTTTCGGACCTTTTTTTGCTTCACATTACCCCAACATTTCTTCAGAATATAGTAAAAGGTGCAAAATGTTCACTTTCACTTTTTAAGGTCTACTGACTAGAAAATTTGTAAGCTATTTTTATATTGTCCTGCAGCAGCGACTATACATGCAGTTTAAAGTCTAAAAATTGATGAGTATTTCACCAAAATTTTTATAAAATAAAATTAACTTTCTTTTCTTTTAGAGTTTTTTACCTTGTGCTTCCGTCCCAAAAAAACTAATAAATTAAACTAACTTTATGTCTGAATTCGTTTTTTTGGTGTAGCTTAACAGCTTATTAAACCAAAAATGAAAAGTTTGATTTGTCATCGTCGTCGTAAAATGGTCCATTCCATAAAATAAAGTATAGAATTCCCAAATGACTTTCTGCTTCAAGTTTTTCAAGGGAAAATGTGTGCTCCATTTCTAGTCTCAAATTCCTCCGCGAAAAGGTCTTCTGGATTTAAGTACTGGCCATTCTCGTCCGAGACGATGACCACAGGAATGGTAAAGTTTGCGTGGTGATTACTTCTGTGAAAGAATTTCCTCTTTTTGCCATTACCTACAAGGTGGTTAGTTTTGTAAAGAGAAAGAGAGAAAGTTTACTTTTTAGTGGTTTTATATGCTCCTCTTACGCAACATTTTACATTCTTCTTTCCTGCTTTTTGTGTGGAAAATACTTACTTTGTCTAAAACAGTCTGTAAAATCACAAAAGTGTTTCCTTTTCGGAAGCCACGACTTAAAGTTCAGCTTTACCACGTAGCCCATTGCAATGACGAGCACAATGGCAAGGAAAATTCCGATCACATACAGAATCACGATTTTTCTACGCAAGCAGAACAATTATAATATGCAAACATGTATGAGAACATGACGAATAATAATAATGTGCCATTTTATTCAACTTTCACATTTAAAAAAGGATACTTACTGAGATGAATGCTTTGTGTGCAAGGAGGTTGGGGGCGTTAGCATGTCCCTTATTCCATCGTGATAGTCCCCATAATCACTAATTATTTCCACCTCACTACTGTCCCCGTCTACCGCCACCACACTCATTTTTCCCAAATTTTTTGGGAAGAAAAAATTTCCACTAAAATTTTCCACCTAAACTGTCCACCCAAAAGTTTCCACTTTTTTCAATCAATCAAATATAATTTCAAGCTAATATCCATTTTTTCCACTTTTTTTAGCGTGTCAGTTCAATAATAAAGTTAACCACAGTCTATTTTTCACCCAATCTAGTAAATAAACTCCACAGAAAAGTCATAAAAACTCCTTCCTCCTGTTTTTTTTTGTTATTGCCACAGCACGAAAATGTCTTCTTTAAACAAACTTTATAGCTTTGTTTTTCCACCGCAAACACACGGGTCTACTGTACTGTAGGCCGTAAGCCACTAATAAAAGCTTCAATAACAGCAATCATCATATAACTTGTTATCTTGACTATATTATCCAGCACGTAAAAAAACTCTGACCTCAGCACAAAAACTTGGCTTAGAGGTTTCTCAGGTAAATAAAATTACACTCTATTTATTTTATACTCTACTGGACTAGTCTGTTAAGGTAGCACATTTATCATCAGAGTAAATATTTCCCCAGAAAAAATATTTTTTCCGCTTATGTCAGGAAATACAGAGAAAAAATTTGGAAAGAATGACTTCTACTTTGGCACTTTTCTCTCTCTCTCTGTCTAACTGGCACACTTTCTTTTCTGAATGGATATATATTCAATGGAGAAATTCAGCACGTTTTGCACAATCAGCTTGTATAAAATGCAAGAGCGCAGAAGATAGTATATGCTCGGCTGTCAGACGGCAACTGACTGACTTGACTCTGCTGAGACCACTTTTATTTATTACGGGCAACTGGGAACGACTAGGAAAGAAAAATAAGTCCAATGCCAATGCATTCTATTATGTATTTCTACCCTTTTTCACGTCCACACACACCAAAGAGAAATGGCAAGGCAAACGTAAACAAAAAAGGAGTATAATGGCTTTCTCCTAACAACGCAGTAGTATCGTGTATTTTTTGTAAAGTTTCACTTTTACTTCCGTTTCCCTTCTGGGGCCACTTTCTTTCTCTATATATATTTTTGCGTCAAAGTAAAACAAGCGTGTAAAAAATCCACGGGACAAAACTCTAGGGAAAAGTAGAAAAAAATAAGTGACAAGACACAAGCCACCTTGCACGCTTTCTTTTCACTCAGAAAAGAAAGCTGTGGCAAAGATGGATTTTCTGACAATAAAAATACCCACATTTTCTGAATAAAATATACCGACTAGTTCTGTTTTGCACCCAACATACAAGCCTGCCTTTTGCAATTTCCGTTTTCTTTAATAAAATATTTTGTATAAAATGAAGAAAGCATAAAGCGCGCGTGTGGCATAACACACCAAACAAAATATTTTTTTGTAATTACTTCCAACTTATTTCTTTGGAATTTTGTTCTGAAAAGGAAATGAAAATGCAAACTTGTTTGGAAAAAAGTTTTTGTTTGTTCCAAAAACACACGCGTATACACAAAAGAGACACTATTAGTTTTTATCAAATGGCTCATTAAAGTTTGCCTTTTTGCTGGAAAGGAAATCTAGAAGAGAAGTTTTTGGTAACAAGTGTGTACTCATTTCGTTTGAAAAGCCCACTAGTCTACTGGCTCAAAGAATAAAACGTCAAGATGATCATTATATTTTTTGCAAAAGACCAAAACAGACGACCGTCGTCTGTTGGCTTTCTCTGGTGCGCTTGCTGGAATAAATAACGATCATTATCGATGCTGCGCTTTTAGTACTATCAGCATCCTATTTTTTTATATAAAAGATTTTGATTTTTTTCTCTCTTGTCTTTTGTGTCCTCTGTCTACTTAATATTCATTTTCTGGTTGGTTGAACCTTAGAAAAAGGAAACGAGAAAGGAGCGTGTGGTGACCTACATATTACGTTCTGTGTCTTATCATTTTTTATGCTTTCTCCGCTTTTTCTCTTTATTTGCTCATGTGGAAAATAAATGGGATGGAATAGCCACTTTCCCCATTTTTTATGCAAAGCTTTCTTCTTTTTCGAGGTTTTTTGTTTTGGAAAATTGTTTATGTGGTTGCGTGCTAGACAAATAGACAGTCTGATCATTAGTCCTTTTTTTACCTGGAAATGTCAATAGCTTTTAGAATAAATCCTCTGGTCATGCTAATTTAAGTAGAGTGTATTACGTGCTCAGCTTTCTCTTTGACGGACTTTTCTCTTTCCATTTATTTTTAAAACTAAAGAGAAAATGGTCAAATGAAAAAACCTACAAAGCACACAATTTAGCCGAAAGCCTCTCTGATCATGTGCGCAAATTCTAAAGCAAATACTTCAACTTTGAACTTATTTGTTTGTATTGACTCGCTTTCTCTTCTTCCGCCTTCTATCACAGCGTCATTACTCATCTGCATCTCTCTCTCTGTGTGTTTTGTGGAGTGTTTGTGCTTGTGACGATTCTGATGACGTGGCTAAAAAGGACATTAAAAGTTTTAGTGCTATGAACATAGAAGAACAAGAACAAGATTAAAGCCTCTTTTAGTACGTTATAAAAGGCTATAAGCCTGAAGATGATAAATAAAACGATTAGATGGAATTTTAACAGGATTTGGTCCTCACTCCAGCTTTCTCTTTATTTTTCAGAGAAAGTCTTCTAGACCTTTCTTCTCTTCCAAAAAAAATAAAGCAATAGCAAATGCCGTAATTAAGAATCGAAGATTAGAACCCCGGGGCGGGGCCTTCGGCCCGTAAATAAACGGATTTTAACTAATGGACATAATATTTGTAATCCTGGTCAAAAATGGAACTAAAATCATGTGTAACACATGATATATCCATTAATTTGGAAAATTTAACAATTAAGGGCCCAAACCAGGACCTAAATAGTTAAATTTTAACTAATGGACATCAAATTTGTAATCCTGGTCAAAAACGGACCTAAAATCATGTGTCACACATGATATATCCATTAATTTGGAAAATTTAACAATTAAGGGCCCAAATCAGGACCTAAATAGTTAAATTTTAACTAATGGACATCAAATTTGTAATCCTGGTCAAAAACGGACCTAAAATCATGTGTCACACATGATATATCCATTAATTTGGAAAATTTAACAATTAAGGGCCCAAATCAGGACCTAAATAGTTAAATTTTAACTAATGGACATCAAATTTGTAATCCTGGTCAAAAACGGACCTAAAATCATGTGTCACACATGATATATCCATTAAATTAGCGGATTCGAAAATTAAGGCCCTGATTTCAGGACCTAAATAGTTAAATTTTAACAAACAAATCGTGGATTCGTAATCCTGGTCAAAAATGGACCTATATTCATGTGCCGCACAGCATGGATGCATTAAATTTGCAGATTCGAAAATTAAGGCCCTGATTTCAGGACCTTACAATCCGAATTTTAACAAACGGACTGTGGATTCGTAATCCTGGTCAAAAATGGACCTAAAATCATGTGCCGCATGATATAGGTCCTATGTAAAAATGTTTGACCGTTGGTGACCTCTGACCTTTGGAGTTGACCTATTGACCTGAAATTCATAAGGGTTCTGTCGGAGGTCCACCTGAGTCTGTATACCAAATTTGGTTGGAATTGGATCAGCCATTTCGGAGAAAAATTGGCTAACACGGACGGCCGGACGGCCGGACGGCCGGACGGCCGGACGGCCGGACGGCCACACGGCCGGAATAGGAAATTAGAAAGAATCTTCGATTCTTAATAATTCATGAGACGGTCCAACTATTACAACACAAACCCAACTGACATAATGTGAAAAGCAGCCCAGCTAGATCTCTTTCTATACTCTCTCCACTCCATATAATATTTTACTGCGCACAAAATTCATTCACTCTCTTTTTTATTTCCAGAACGCTGACTCATTCATTCCTGAATGATATCTTTTGGTCTTCTGGTCCGCTTTTATTATATACGCTTCCAAGTTTCCAGTTAAAACTGACTCGCTATATTAAGCTGTAATGCAATACTGCACGAAAGTAATAAACATTCATGGCTAGCAATTAAAAATGCTCGCTGCAGCTGAAGGCGAAATCAATCAAAATTGTGTACAAGAAAATTATTATATTTATTAGCTTGGTTTAAAGCCCATTTTTTCGTTTAAGAGCCAATTTGTTTGGTTTAGGCCTTATCTACTTGATTTAGGCCTTATCTACTTGATTTAGGCCCTGTTTGCATGATTTAGAGCATATTTGACTGGTTTTAAAATAAAGTCTACAAAAACACGGACAAAAATATTTCCAACAGCTCTCATGCAGAAGCAGCGAGCTAATAACGGCCATAATATATACAGCATAAAGGAAGCGCGTGCCTTTTATAAGCTCGTCGTCCTCAGAGGAAGAACGCACAAGGCTGTTGGTTGAACAAGATTTGGTGGAATGAAGAGTGTAAATAAAACGTGAGTGTATGTTCCCCTCGTCCTCCCGCTTCTCTACCACTGCTCCTGTATCACATTCTTCTCTGCTGATTAGATCCTATCCATCACCTTTGGCATTTTGGGCAAAAAGAGCACACTTTTATACACTCTAGTTCCGGTTGTAGTAAAATCCATCTACTTTCCAAGCCCATTTTGTTTGGCTTGGTTTTCACTAAAAGAAATTCTAAGAGTTGAACTTTCTCTTGATCATGGACTGTTGTGCCTGTGCACGTATACATAATCATAAGCAATTAAATTTAACACCTGTGTAAACACAAACAAGTCCGGGAAGAAAATACATACAGTTAATGAAAAGAGCAACAACAGCAAAAAGAAAAAAAAGTTTTGAGAAAAAAGAGATCGTTAATTTACCCAAATTATTTTGTCCAGAAAATAAAAAGCGAATACGGGTAACGGGTACACACACATGTGAAACTAATGAGTAGCATGCAGGAAAGAGATTTAAGCGCACGTTTTTGGTACAAGTGACTGTATGAAAATATCAAGGCAAGAGTATATGTAATTGTGTCGCTAACGTCACATTATCATTAGTTTCCAGAAGAAAAAGCCCAATTTCACTGCTTTGGGGGAAAGCTTTATGCATGGTTGGTTTTATCACCAGAGAATGAATGAATTTTTCGGGGCTCTGTTCTGCTCTGGTCTCTGGGATAAAGATGATATGACAGGTTTCCGCCTGCACTAAAAAAGACAATGTAATCTCAATCAAGTGGAATATCCTTGAAAGAAAGAGTTGCCTACCTGCTTAAAAAGAGAGTCTGTGTAAAATGGCTTATATGTATGTATGTACTTTCTCTAAAAACTAAATGTAGTGACTGACCTCAATAGCTTTATTTTTGCAGAGCAATGAACAAGTTGTGTGCAGGAATGTATGCAATTTTCTAGAAAAGTTTAATAAAATTTGGCACAACATTAGGAAGAAATGTAATCTGTTACTGGCTTCTGGAATTGGAAACTGGAGAAGACGTGCATTTATTGAATGACAGAACAAGTTTCTAATGAAAAAGGGAAAGTAGGAGTTTTATGTTTCCTATGGCATTGATTGGAAATCCTATACACTAAATTACAAAACACCCAAGAGAAAAGTAGAAAAAAAGAAACAGGCTGTATGGTTGTGCTAGAGATGTCATTTCCAGAAGAATTCAGTTTTTTTCTAGGCAAGTAAACTAATTTTTTGCGAAATAATATAGCGGGTTGCATAAGGAAATCTAATACTAATTTTCCGGATTTTCAGTTTCTCGAAGGAAGCACATAAATAAGCCAACAGCAAAGATTGGGATAGGTTGTTTCAATATTTTATTAAACAAATTACAAAATGTGATTGGTCTTTTACATTAGATTTTGTAATTGTTTCTGTTTCTACGTTCTAATTGACTTGGTTTTAAATTGGTTTAATAAACTAGCCTTTGGTTAATAATGCAAATAATGTTGGCTTGACAGGAAAAAGAAGTAAATTACAGTAATTACTAGTATCTATTCTAAACTCGGTTAAATTGTCTTCTAGCTCGTAGCACTTATCCAAAACAGAATTGCAATGGTAGCTATTGTCCTCAAAGCCAAACCATTTTAAGTTAAAAGAAAGGTTGGACGAATTAAGCAGCAGAATGTATCTGGACCGTAGCTCAAAATGATAATCGTTCCAATCTTGATACTTTCCTACCTGACGATCTAGTCCTGTGCTGTTGAAATAACTGTCAATAATTTTTGTCGCGATGTTTTGCATAGAAACTGACGTAAAACTTGTTTGATCTAAATTATCTGATATGACGTTGATAGGAAGCCTTGTTGAGATGCTTTGGGATGTTTTGCTACCCGCAATGGTCCGATGGATTAGAATGCTTGTATTGCGTTCAAAATCCATATCAGTGCTATTTTCAACAATGGCAAATCTAATTACTGTGGGTATTACACATCCATCAGAAGGATCAAAACAAGCTAAATCAGTAACGATTCTGACGTCGGTTTTTTTGTCTTCCGCATTAGTCAAGGTTGTAGATACATCTAGATGACCCAATGAAATTCTTAAAAGTCCAAACATTTTTAGGGAAATGTATTGATGAATATCAGAGGAGCCGAATTTTCCACTAAATGAGTTTCCAGCTGCAAAACGGTCAATTCTATTTCCGTTCATAATTGTTAAAGAATTTGCTGTTGATAGCTCAGCGTCATTTATAAACGCGTCAAATTTTGTAAAAGCCTGAAGTTTTGCAACACTTTCGTCATTGTCATATTTTCTCCTTTGCTGATGCGATGTCGTAACTGCAAATATTTTCACTGGAGTGAATTCGGTTTTGACTAGAATATCCACCTCAAAATCGCCATCTGAATTGCTTAAAAGTAAACTGGGTTGTTGTACTAGAGATTGTATAGTTCCGAAGCCGTTAATAGTCCAAGAAAATTTTAATTCCATCCAGGTAATATTTTTTGATACGTGTTCGCTGGGTGGATTGAGAGATGCGTATTTTGAAGAGAAAGTCGCTACTTCGGATGGGATTTGAGCTGTAGCGTTGGCTTTGTGCTTTAATATATTAGACCAAATTTGGAGACCAGAGCCATAAATTGAATTCCATTTGTGGTGGTCTGTAAACTGCATGCAAAAAATGGATGCTAAATTTATAGCCAAATACTTTCATAAGTTTGCTGATCAATTAAAATTACCTCAAAATTGTCCAGGGATTCAAAAAATTGTTTAAAACTGTAAATTCCTTGAATATTTACAGGGTTAATATGTTGCTTATTTAAACCTGATTTAAACTTTCGTAAAATATGATACTCCAAAGTGTAGCTAATTCGAATTACTTGATCATCCCTTACAGTACTTAAATAGTTAAACAGAACACCATCATTATCGTCCGTCTGGTTATAACTTGTTGCAATAATCCCAACACGAGTTAATTTAATTGTTAATCTGTCAACGAAATTGTTTTGTAAATTTAAAATGTCTAAAGTGAGCTCCTCTGGCTCTGACCAATCTAATGGCTTTGGATTTCTATTTTCCAATTTAAACTCTGCATTTAGTAGATTGCAAAATGCTAACTGATTTGTTCCTGCAGACTGGCATACCACCTTTCCCCAATGCAGTTCTAGATCATAACCTGTTGTTAAATCTTTCAATTTTTTCTCTTTGAGATCCAACTGAGCATTTAAATTTATATCAAGAGTAACCATAGGAAAAATGAAGAAAAAGTTGTCCTTATGGCAACCTATTAGTTTCACTGAGTGATTGTAATAAGTTGTTTTAAATTCATGTTGCTCATCTTGCAAATGCAACTCTGCCAAAAGGTGAAAAGGTGTGACGTTGGGTCTTTGAAGCTTCAGATTGTATTTTAGGTGAATGTAATTGTAAGAGTGTTTGAGACTCAACATTTCAACAGCGTATTTTTCCAAATCAGGAAGCATGAAATAACCTGAAAGAGATTTTTTGTCTTGATTTTCAATAGACTCAGCATTAAATCCAAATTGCCATTTGGAACTTTTGAACTGGACAATGTTTCTGTTAAATGAAGAATTAATATACTTACTAAAACTTATAATGCAAATCATAAATTAATTTTACTAAACTTACTTGGAGTCTATTTTAAATCTGGTTAGATTTAAGCTTGATGAAGAGTTTATTTGTAACAGTTTGTTTTCCTTGTCTACCTCCTCTTGTATCGCTGCCTCCAAATCCAGATATAAAGGGCGAACAGCTAAAGATGTAGGAAACCCTACTCTACCTTCCAATGTCTGCTTTCCCGGAAACCATTTTGCGTTTACTTTGAAATTTCGTTGGTTAGTCAAATTTGAGCTGTCGGAAATTATCAGCTCGCCATAATCCATTATATAAGCTTTTAATGTAAAGCATCCTGCTTCAGAGGTATTGAATTTACTAACTGTTTCAAAAATGCTGGCATTTTTATTTGTGATGGCTACTATAAACTTGTGAAGTGTTCCATTTGCAACAGTTTCGGCACCAAACAATCTACAAAATTGAACTTTTATAAGTAAACTACCAAACATTTTGCCAAATGTAAATGTAAATTTTACCGTATTTCCTTGTCATTGTCATTATCCGAGTTTATATGTATGTTAAACTTGGGAAATGGCAGAATTTCGTTTCCAGTGTTGCAGTGAAAATCTCCAGTAGCTTTTACCGACTGTTGACCAAATGCATAAGTTCCGCTATATTTGAGACATTTATTGCCATTGTTTTCGCTACTACTACTGCCATCCTGCAGATCAAAGTTTTGGCTTGGTTCCATATGATGGTGTAAACGATAACTTTCACCGGCAGCGGACGCCTGTTTTCAAGAAAAGGTTTTCAAGCCGATTTACTCACTTTTCATTTTGCGGATAAATAAATAAATAAACTATAAAATGTTTTATTAGTTATACCAAAGTTAAAACCTCAAAAGCAATTTGAGGTTTGGGTAAAAGCTTGTATTTTAATTCCAAGGCGGTGTCAGCTCCCACAAAAATCTCTAAACTTGCAATATGGAAAATTCCGTATGTTCTGTTTAGAGCTACGTTTCCTTTCATAGTATCAATTGAAAAGACTTGGGGTAAAGTTACTGAAAAGTATTACAAAAATTAGATTTTCGTTTTCAAATTCTTATATAGGTTAAAATAGTACTTCGAAATCTTACATTTGTATGTTTGATTGATGTAAAAGTTGGTATTTCCGAAGAACAAACTTTCAATTGAAAAACTGGTTTGTTCTTCTTCCTCCTCCTCCCCCACCTCATTCTCATAATTGTACACCTCAAATGTAAAATTTTCTTTGAACAGGTTCATAGGTCGCATGACAAGTTCATATTTCCCCATAGAATCATTCCCCAGCTTCCGGTAATTCATACTAGCATCAATATTCAAATTTGAAAACTGAGAAGTGCGAAAGTTGAACTCTTTCGTAAAGTCGCCCGCTTTTGGTAAATAAATTGAAACAAAAGCCGTGGAAATACTTTCTTGTTTGCGTTTACTCCAGTTTGGATACGTTATCTTGCCAGCAAATAAATTTGACTGGTAATAGTGTAGGTCATACTGCGTAAGATAAATATAAGCAACAGAAGCACTAATTTGTCCAAGCTTGTCTGCTGCCATATTTAAGTTTAACGAGGTGGTTTCAAGATCATAAGGTTGTTCAGATGACATGGAATTATTGTCAAGAGCTGTCGTGAAAGTGTTTCGTATTTTTTGTTCAAGAACATCTCTCACTTTTAAGTTGTAAATGTTGCTTGTTGATGGTTGTTCAAGAGCACCGGATACTAAAGTTATAAAAACTTGACATTTATTCAAATTATTATAAAATACGTTGTTAAATTTACATTTGAATTGACCAACCTTTGAAATAAATCCCTCCAACAATTGGCAATCTTTCTAATTTCAATTCCAAATCCATTTTCTTACGTGGAAAATACTCAGCTTTGAAAAAGTTCTTTTTCCATTTTGGAGTGCTCACACTTGCCCCTAGGTAGTATTCAGGCTCACAGGTTTCATCATATGTCAATGTACATAACTCTTCTTCATTATTAGATTCTTGGCTTTCATTATATTCTCTCGATTTTTGAAAGAAATATGCGTTTAAGGAGTATTCAGTGTCCTCATTATTCGTGAATACAAAACTTATATTCCTGGAATCTTGTGTATTTTGGTAGCTAGCTAGTTTATCAAAATGCAATATATAACAAATAATTAATAAAGATTAACAACAAATACAATTTAGGCATCTTTTAAAAAAATTCTACCTTGCATTTCGTAGTTTTCACTATTTGAGTTCAAGCTTGCTTTGACGTTGTAATGTTGAGTTTCGGTCTTGTTAAATTCCAACGTCGCTTGATAAGTAACATCTTTTACTTGGATAATTTTACCTTTAAAACAACAAGAAAACTGACTTTGTTAATGAAATACTTAAATTGTACGGTTTAAATAATTGAATTTTAGAAAGCAAGCAAACCTGACGAATTTCTGCAAAGAGAAATTTCCATCACAGGCATACTTTCATTTGCAAAAATGTTATCGTATACAACTCCTTTGTATCCCAATCCAAATGTCCAGTTGTGCAAATTTGTGCTTGAATTTCCATCAATTTCTTTAAAATCAGCCATAACTCTAACAATTGATGCATTTGTTACTGAAGGTAAAATCAATTTATAAGTATTTCCGGCTTTATGTGAAAACTCTAGAAACTCCAACTGAATAGGGAACATTGCATTCAGACTACCCTCCAACCTAGAACCTTTCTCTAGACGAGAACCAAACTTGAGAGAAAGTTCTCCGTTGAGATTAAGCTCCGGTTTGAATTTTATATAATCTGCAGTATTGCTAGAAGCACCACTGGTTGCCCTACCTTGAAGCCCTGTTATTGTTTCAACATTCCAAGAAAGTTGAAAGGGTATTCCAGAAATAGTTGAATGAAATGTGTGTCCTCGAAACATAGGAAAAAATCCAATCCATCCCATTTTTAATACATCAGTTAAAAATTCGTCCAATTTGCTTATGATAATTCCAATGTTTTCATCCATATTCTGGTAATACTCTTGAATTTTGGCCAATATTTGCAAAATATTTTTTCGGGACAGTGGAATCTCATGTACATAAACCGCCCTGCCAAGCTCTCTTAATATAACTGTTATTGTAAAATCAATTTCGGTATCAGAATTGCGTAAGTCGTTGGCATATATTTCTACCTGTAAACAAACAAATGGCGTTAAGCAACTACAAACAAAATGTCGAGTTTAATTAAATTATAATTTACCTCGAAAATATCCAAAATACCAGTTTCTAAGTTAGCAGATAAAGAAACCGTAATTAATTGAGGTACACTAGCGGGCATATCAAAATATAGCATATTAGTTTCCAGATAAAATCCCATTGGTAAATAGGGTATTTTTAATACAAGTAAAGTATTTGACGCCGTGGTTCGTTTATTTGTTGATTGTGTTTGATTTTGGAAAACGACAATTGCACTTTCTTCTGGCAATATTGACAGTATAGAATCATGTAAATTGTTTGCTTTCCGGTTTGTTATATAGCCTCTTATGAACGTCAGTAGTTCTATACAATTTTGCAACAAAATATTAGTATTACAAATTAATCAGAATTTCATCAACATATTTAAATAAATTATAATACTGACCGGCATCGAGCATAACTGACGCTTCAAACAGTGTCTTGATCAACTCCAAATCATCATTGTCAAAGCATTTTTGTAATGCTAGAAAGGCTGCTATTCTGTGATTACTCGTGTGATTTTGATTTTTAAATAATTCTCTCAAAAATTGCTTTCTGTTTTTGCTGCATGGCGTTGCTCTATGGCAGTTTATTACCGTCCACAACCCAAGTACTTTGTTATTTTTCTCCGAATTGTAGTAGTTTAAGCACGCATTAGAACTATAACTGTGATGCTGAAAAATGTTCACAGCTTCCAAAATTTTGATGCTTTCTAAAGTGGACTGAGCTTTATATGACATCGTTATTATTGGAGAATTTTTAATCAGTGATGTTTCTAAACAATATTTTTGCCCTGTGACAAGTTCCATTTTTGTACAAAATTTATTTAAAATGATGCTGTATGTTATCAAAGCGTTGAATTTAACCGTCTGTGATAAATTAGTACTCTGATTGATTACAAACTCACTCAAGCGTAACATTTCGATTGATGGCTCAGCTGCCTGAATACTGGTCATAATAACTATTATAATTTGTTCAATTTCCCAGGTATTTAGTTTTGAAATTATTGAGCTTGTGCTCATAAAATTTTGCAATAGTTTTGAAACATGTTCGTTGTTGGCTTCAGTGGCAAGAATTTTCAAAATTAAATTAGTTTGTTTTGGAGAGGCACTGCTAACAAAATCGATGAATTGATTCAAATTATCAAATTCTGTACTCGTTTTCAAAAGTACTTTTAAGCGATTAAAATTTTGCAGAGATTCATAATCGAATGTATTGATATCCGACATAGTAGAATTTTCAATTGCTTCTAAAACATTTTGAAAATTTTTAAAAGAAAGTACTTCTCTAGACTTCTTTGCTGAATGTACTTGAGAAATGCTTGTCGTGTAAAAGTTGAATTCCGAGATGTTTTCGTTTCTCGGTTTTATTTCTTCAAGTTGTAAATTAACAGAACTGTAATAGTTTCCATTAATCAGTGGAAACGGAAATGGGTTAACTTCCAGGGATTCTAGACATTTGACTTGACTAACAATTTCGTTTGATGTTTTTATAGAGCAGACAGTTAGTTCTTTTGGCATTGCATATACATTTCCGAATGAAGAAATTTCACAGTTTGGAAATTTTGCTACGGTTTCTTGAAAATCCACAATTTTCGTTTGAATGTTTTGCGCAAGCTTGTTGTCGTCGTCACAATACTTTCTACTTTGAAACTTGATTATGGAAGCATTATCGCCGTTACAATGCGCGTATTTTGTAAGACATGTGCCTTGGCTACTTTTCTGTAACAGTAAGGTTGAAATTGAGCTGGATATTTGTACGTAAAACTTGAATTAAATAATAGAGAATTTTCAAACCTCTGTTAGAACCTCGTCGTTCTGACTAGTCCGGGGTAAAAGCATTGTCACTACAGCTTTCAACGTATTGATATTGTCATGGGTTGCATCGGATTGGGAGGAACATACTCGTTTAATAGTACCATTAGCGAAAGCAACCTTTAAGGCGGTTGATCTCAAAGTGGCTACAATTTCGCACTTGCTAATTGGTAACAACACAAGTAACCCACTTTTAGTTGTTGTTTTATTATCTCCCGACTTCTCCTGGATTGGTTTTAAATTTATGCTTTTTATTTTCATAAGTGATGATACGCTGTACGAATATATATACTGATTTCCCACTATAAATGGATTTGCATGGTCTGAAAACACAAAAACACTAGAATTATAATCGACGTATAGTTTAAACTTTACAAATTCATAGATTTTTGTGTTACCAGAAGAACAAGCATACTCCTGATGACAAGTAAAGTTATTTGGTAAATCTGTGTAAATATCTTGTAAAGATTCTGCTGATGATTGGGACAGCAAGCTAAAGCCTAATTTAAAAAGGAATCATGAGAAAAATATTACAAATAGCAATACAAAATTCAAGTTACATTTTTAAAAATTGATTTGCAAATTACCTGAAAGTAATAAAATCCAAAATATCTTTTCCGAGTACTTCATGATGACCGAAATTCTAAATTAGGATGAAATTTTAGTCCGGTTAGTTAGTAATAATTTCACCTTTTCCCTTACACGCAGTACGCATCTCATTGCTGTACATGGCAAACAATCGAGACGGACACTTTTGCACAAATACAAACAAAGATTGATGCATTAATTAAGCAAACATATTTGATGTATAGATCATTTTACATGCTTAAACTTATTACGGCCATTGCTAAAATAGAATTTACTCGTGCAAAAGTCACGAACTTTATTATCAATGTCAAAGGTGGAAAATAGAAGTTTAAAGTGAAAGGTCAAAAATTAATATTGTGGTTACTTGTTTATATGCTTTCAGTGCAAGCTCATATCATGTCGTATTATATCATGATGGTAAATCATATAAGATGACGACGATTGAAATGTACAATAAATTTACAATATTGATTAAATTTAAAATTGGGCCATTCGTAAGTTGCGATAATATTGAGTTGAGTGGCATCCCATATTATGTTAAACTGCACGCGCAAAACAACAGTTCAACTACCTAAACACATTTGACGCATACTACCTAAATAATAATTTGAATGTCAATTAAAATTTAGAGTATGTTGTAAGATGTGACATTTACGGTCAATCGGTTTTACTATTCAAACAATTGTTATTGTGTTTTCAGCATTTCTGAGAATTTATTTGGCAGTTTTACAAACATTTAATATTAATAAATAATAATGGTCTCTGGCTTGGTATATAAGGAATTGAATCTTGCTCAACATGTGTTTATTGTTGTTTCAATTTTTGTATTGTAAACATGATTTTTTAATTCGGAGCGGACTGAAGTTTGGACATATTCCTAGTGGACAAATAATAGTGAACATATACATTCCATTTTGTACTTTGGATGAAAAACTAATTCTACGATCAAAAACGCATAAAACTATTGAAATGAGTAAAGCAATAAAGTGTTTTGCAATATTTCAAGTATATTTATTTAAATCATTGCCAATAAAATTTCTTGAGTAAATGCTCAAATACTTTAAACTGCTTTTAACCCGCATCTTTCAAAAGCGTCAATTATTTTCATACAAGTAGAATTAATTGATGTATTTTTAAGTAAACCGTTTCCCTTTTTTGGCAGTTATCAATCAGTTTTTGTGCGAAATCATTTCAGTGTTGTCTTTCAAGTGTGATGAATTTCTCGACAATTTGTCTCGTTTACCAAGTAAAATCAATTTCTAAAATCAAAGTTCACCTTTTTGTTAAAGTATCTGTTAGAACTTGATAAAATGCTTGTCATAATTGACAGTTTCCGCGATAAAACGTGTCAAACTCGCCGCTCTGTTCCACACGCGTGATTTGCAAATATTTATCCAACAGATCAGTGATGTGTATAGTTAGTTGATAGGGATAGGGAATTTTATTATTCAAAACTTCACACGTGGCAAAAACATTGACGTAAGAAAGTTCATGCACCGATACAACTGATATGTCACTTTTGTCATTACACTCATAAAAATAAATAATTAACACTACAATACTTCAATTATTGAGTTTATCTTTGTGTAATTAGGCTCATCAATTTTATTTATGAATGTATTATTTTTATCTGTCAATTTATGTTTTAGTTATATGCATTTTATTTACAGATAAGGTAAAGGGTCGATTGGTTCGCAGATTTTGTTTGCAGAATTATATAAAAGCAAATAGAATCCCAACCGATTTTCTATACATTTTCCAGCCGCCGTAAAGCAAATAATTCAAAATGGAAACAAAAAGTATAATTTTATTACAAGCTGCGCTACTCGCGGCTTGTTTGATAGCCCAAGCAACTTCGTCAACGTTAAGTAAGAACTACTTTACAAGTAAAGAAAACAGATAAATGTAACATATTAAAATATTATTTAATGTATCACAGGAAGAAATAAATTTGCGGATGATTCATGTGCGGGAAGATGTAATCAAACTGGAACCGTTCCGGGAGCTCCTTGTCAGTGCAATTCGGCCTGTACACGTTTCAATGACTGCTGTAAGATAAAATCCCCAAAAATTACACTTTTTAAAGTAGCAAACAGCGTGAATGTAAATTTTGCATTTTTTGAACTATTTCTAGGTTCAGACTATTATTCCCTCTGTTTGGGGCAAAGTGGATCATGTGCTGGACGCTGCGATCAGGTTAGTGGTTAAAGCAAGCAATTAAGTTAGAATGTATATTTATTTATATTTACACAAAAATATATTTTGAAACGCAGTCAGGAACGGTTCCTGGAACATGCCAATGCAACAAACCTTGTGTAGACTTTGGAGACTGCTGCCCAGATTATGCTGACTTGTGTCGGCCATCAGGTATATACTTTATAGCTCATCCATATAATTTAGCTTGAACATTTTATAAATTTTCTCATACCATTTTGTAGATGGTATATCTGACGAGGAACTGGAGAATTTGGCCGAACTACTGCTCAGCTTAGACACGGTGAATAACGCAACGCAATACATTACTGTAGATTTACAAGGGAAAACTTCCTCCGGCTCAGATAGGGACGACGCTCCAAATCCGTATGCACTTATTTGCTTGAAATTTTAAAAATTGGTTAATTATTATTTTAAAGCAATTGTATATTCTTTTTAGACTTTTGACCGTAGCGGCTTCAGCTTTTACCCGTACAACAATTGAAAAGATGACAGCACTTCAGGATAACTATGACCCAGACACCAACAATAGGGAAACGTATACACCCGAACAAGAAGCTGAGATTGATAGTTTTATTACTGCAATTTGGAACACACCCATTATGCAAGCTACACAAGAGTTTCTGGTTTCCAAGAATCTTGCAAGTGGTCGCGAAACATTCTATGAAATGTGGTTTGGGCTGTATTCTCGAGGAAATGGGATAGTTTCTTCGTGTGGATTTGAGCACGCATTTGTTGGGGAATTGAAATCAAATGAAGTGTCTGGGTTTCATAATTGGGAGCAGTTTGCAGTTGAGGAAAGTAAAGAACTGGTTAACTACATGGGATACATGAACTTTGTTGATCTTGGATGGGTATGTTTACTTGTCTTTAAAATTTTATTAAGGTGAATTATTTAAAATTGAAAACAAAATATTTTTCTGCTTTAGGGAGGATCTATAATCGAACACAAATTTACCTGGCAATCAAAGGGAAAGCCAAGATCCTCTATGTTTATTGGAACTAGCCCTGAACTTGAGCTGGCACTTTATACAATTTGCTTTCGTGCTAGACCGAATTCCCAATGCCCAGTGAGCTTGAGTGGAAAGAAATTCAAAATTCAGACCTACACTATTGGATCTAATGATCAGTATGTAGCAACGTCATATCCTGATATATCGGGTGTAGTAGGTTTAAAAAATCTTAAACATTAATAAATTTTTAAAGTACAATTTTTCCTAAAATAATATAATCTATATTAACGACAATTTATACATATTAATTTTATAATTTGAATAATAATAGAGGATAATAATAAATGTTTTACTTTCAACTTGATGTAAATTAATTAACAAAACAAATCTTCAAACAACGCAAACAATGTAGTTCAACAACCTATAGCTATATTTTTTTGTTTACTAAGTTTTGGTTTTTATTTAAAAATTTATTTTGTTTTGGATTCAAATATTTAACTAGAAGATGTTTGAAAATAGTTAAAAGTTAGATTCATTAAAACCAGTGCTTATATGACGTATGAGTTTCATGAGCATAATACTCGATCATTTCAACCTTGAAGGAAAGATAAAGATATAAATGGAGAAGGAAAACTTGTGTTATAATAATTCGAAATTAGAACCAGCAATTTATGTTATTTTCCTTATTTTGTATGATTCCTTATCACCATGATACTTTTTTGCTAACTTCCTCAGCTTGAATCATGAGTGATTGCTCCAAGAACGCGTGCAATTGCCAACGAAGAGTCCAAATAACGAAGAAAAATAATTCATGGAAACAAGGGATCATTGTAAACAAGGGTTTTTAGGCTCGAACTAGTTGTGAACTTTTCCCTCTCCATTTATATCTTTCCTTTTAAGATTTCATCAAAAATGTATCTATAGGTATTTAATCCCAATATAGTTTTCATAAAGAAACAAAGAGAGACAGTTTTCATAGCAAGCGATCCAACCGCTTATTGCTTGGTGGAGAATATGGAGACAACAATCTTCGTGGCTACAATTATTTTAAAGGCCAACCTGCTTCAAACTCGGCATCTTTGTCATTTGTTAATAGAAACAGAATTTGCAAATTAAACTGGATAGTGGTGATATCAAGCAGTTACAAAACTGAAGGCCATAAAGGCATACAAAAGAGTTAGTTATAAGTTATCTGTTTGTATAATATTAATTTGCAGTAAACAAATAGTCACTTTATCCTCATAATTTTATTAGAGATTCCAGCATTTACTACTACCTTATAAAAATGCATGCTACTGGCTTCATATTCATAATAAGCAATGCCACAACATCAACTTTTGCGGCGTGCACCTTTGACATTGATATTTTGAAGTTCATGACTTTTTGCATGAGTAAATTCTTTTAACATTCCGCATTGATAAATAAAATCAAGTGCATATAAATACTTTTGCTTTAGCATAAAAATGATTTCAGTCTTGTTTTCTAGAATTCAGAGCGTTTCTCTGGTTTTGTGGTTAAACCATCAGTTTAATAAGGTGTGTTAATAGTGAAAGTTTGCAACTTAACCAATGAAAGTTACTGTATTGTGTTGTCAGTCATCATGAAGGAACCGGAAAAAATATTATGGCTTCTACTGTTTGGTACTTAGAAACTGCCCTAAATGTAAAATATTTCAAAAATGTGATTTCTGCCATTTTTATATTTTTGTTTTAAATTAAAATTAGGTTTGAGCTTTGTGTCCTTGACACATGGACAATCTTCACAGAATATTTACGCGGATTTACAGGATAGTTTTACATGCGATGACATGGATAATGCATGTCCCACAGGTATTAAAAAATAAATTTAATAGGCTATTTATAAATTTCATGATTTGATTTAAACTTTACAGTCCTTTTATTTTCAGAACATTTGAGCCCGTTTATCCTTGGAAACCAATATTTATATTCGTACAACATTTCATCAACTATGAAAATAGAAAGGGTTGTAAAATCCCTTTTGGAAGATTCATCAACAGGCAGTAATTTAATCACTGAAAGTGGGTCACTGTTAGTAGTGCCTACTAGCACTTGCGAATTTGTGGCCACATTGAAACCAAATGATAAGGTAAAAACGGTTTATTAATCCATACACGGCATAAGAAAATACTAAAATGAAATATCTTTAAAATTAAATGTCTTGCTTATCAACAGGAAAAAGTGGAGATCTCACTAAAAGCTTCATATGCTTACAAAACAGTATGTTCTTCTCTTCCTGATCCAGCTAATGAACAAATGAATACATTAAAAGCCCTTGTGGCAATGCTTCTTCCAAACGATACTTACAACGACACAGTTGTAATAGAGGTTAGAAGTTTTCATTTGTTAATTGTTTAGTATCAATTTTAGTTTACAATTTAAATAATAAAATGGTTTCATTATAGGCAAGCACTCCAGGTCAATGTCTTACGAAATACGAGCACTGTAATGGCGACAATAATGTTTTGATCAAGTATCAAAGCAGAAAGCATTGTGATCACGACCACAAACTGGAACGAAACTATCATCTGAAAACTGCAGATTTTAAACATACCATATCCCAATTTTCAAATTCACATTCAAACTGTGAAATTCCTTCGATAGAAAATCTTAATACAATTCCAAAGGAACTGACTGTTTGCACTATAAAAAGATCCGATGGGATTGTTACTCAATCCAATTGCTTGGAAAACTTAGGAGTTAACCCAATTCTAGTGCCAATAATTCATGGAAACTTTTACAGCTCCGCTAGTTTGCATCTTGAAGAAACCAAACCGGGAAATGAAAACGAGCAGGAAATCCATTTCTACACGACAAGCATTTTTCAAAGCTACTCAATTAAAAAACCTAAGCAAGTACTTTCTTGGGAAAGTCTCAATGGCATGCTAGAAACCATTGAAAATTCCACAGAAGCTGATTTCATAAACGCATTTGATTATAAATCTGGGAAACATTTTGAAAATTTGAAAATAGTTCTAAGAACTGCTACAGAAATAGAGGACTTGACAGAATTTTCACGCTATCTTTTGAACGCCTCTCCAAAACAGACCAAACTGATTTTGAAGCTTCTTGCCAGTGAAGCCAGCAATGAACATTTATCAAAACTTTTGCAATTATGCTTGAATATATGCTCAGACAAACTTTCGAAAACCGAAATGGAACATATTTTACAATTCGTAATGACCAGTATTGGTTCTGCTGAGCCGTCAATTGAAATACTACGTTTGAGCGAGTTTGTAATCAACAAAACTGAGAATCTTTCAGATGCAACTATATTCAAAGCTTGGATGACATATGGCACCATCTTTAATAAATTTTGCACAAAAATGGAGCTCCTCACAGGACAACATTACTGTATGAAAACTAAACTGATTGAGAATTCTCCCTTAATAAAAATGGCCCCTACTAAAGCAGGTAGGACTACCGAAGAAACGATTAAACTTCTAGAAGCAGTGGATTTATTTCAGCATCACAGCTATCAGGAAAAATCATGCTCTAAGTTGTTCAAACATGATACACCTATTCGACTATGGACAATATTAAGTTGCGACAGGACAACGCCATGCAATGCAGGCAGAAAACAGTTTCTGAGAGATGTACTTGAAAACAGAGTGGATGCTTCGATTAATGAAAGGATAACTGCGTTTTTGGCAATGCGACAATGTTTCGACGAAGCAGATTTAGCAGCAGTCAATACATTATTTCAAGCGTCAAGTGAAAGCGACAAAGGTAAAATACTAAAATACATTTAAATTATTTTTAGAAACATTTAAATCGTCAAAACTAATTTGCACATTCGTTTGGTTGACAGACCTCCTGAAATTTATAAGAGATTACGCTAAAAATCGGAAAGTAAACGATCTTCTTGATTCTTCACTTGCATTACCTGAAGAACGTGGCGTAATTCTGTCTCAAAATCAAGCAGAGTCAACCGATAAGCAAACAAAGGCGTCAAACACTCTGGCCGTGTTTAAACTGCCATACTTACCAACACAACTGCAACTAGAAACCAACATGCTATATTTTGATAAGCCGGCGCATGTACCGCAGTTAATTATTTTGTCCTTATCTACCAATCTGATAACTGATGTTGTGCCGATTTTCGAGGTTTGTTAATGTTTTTTTCTAACTTAATAGTATTTAATGCTTTTTCTGTTACAAACTTTGTTTTTTTAAATAGGTGGAAATATTCGCCAATGATTTAAGGAATTCGGAAAATAGCGGCCTGGGTTTTAATGTAGTTGTAATTCTGCGGAGATTTGGCGTTGCAGTTTGTGTGAAAGAAATTTTACTGTCGCAGCAACTTACTTTACAAACGTTTGCTCAAATTCAGCAGTATATTCAAACTGTGGCAAATGAGAATGCGCAACAAGGCTTTGTGAAGCTTCGTGCGATTTTGATGGAATTACTTAAAAATGCCGCAAGTATTGATGCTTTTGACTTTCTACCTTTATCACAAGGAAATGTGTTTATTCCAACTGCATCAGGAATACCTCTTCAACTTTCTTGGAATGTTGATGCCTCAACTGGGCTACAAATTCGAAAGAACAATTTTTCAGATTTACTATTTCCTCAACAAAATCATGAGGGTAGCGAAGCTCATTTTGCAATCAAACCTGAAATCAATCTCCACGGACAACTTTCTCTCAAGTTTGGCTCTAATTTAGAGAAAGGTTATGCATTCAAGGGTAATATGAATGCCATGCTGCCTCTTCAGGTAGATTTAGCCCGTTTGGAGGGAAGTAGAGAGGAAAATATTAAGATTACTTTACCTTCAATAACAAAAGCAGCAATTGTCAAAATTCAGGCTGACTTTAAAGAAATTGATGGGAGTGTAAGCACAAATAAGAATAATTGGTCATTTGGAATGGGTGCAAGGGGTATTTTACAATTAAACGAGAATGCGGAAATGCAGAAAATGCAAGTTTTTCTTAGCAACAATCCATCAAGTACGCTTTAATATTTTATATAATTTAAAATATTTTTACAATTTTACAAAAATATTTACAAATTTGGATATTTCTAAGGTAACGTGATGGTATTTCAACTTCGAGATGGGGACTATCAAGCAACGCTAGAATATTCTAAATCCACTGAAGAGCTATACAAGATTAATGGAAACTTTACATTAAACCTAAACGATTCCACGACTGTGAAAATCTACGATATTCAAGGTATAGTTTTAAAATAAATGTTTTGATTTCCATTTGTTCGTTACTTAATCTTAACTATTATATATTTATTAAAATTAGTTGACTACCAAAATACGGAAAACTCCAAACAGCTAAGGACAGTTTTCATAAACATCAACCAAAATGAGTACTCTCTTGACGCACATTTTGTTCGAAAAATCAGAAATAACGACCAAAGCCATGGTGGACATAATGGTATTTTGTGTGGTTGGCCATTTTACGAATTTTGTGGCACGGAATATTTCGTCGGAGCTGATGTTACAGCACCGAAATTCGGAAAAGTCAAATTGTTTGAAGCTGAGGTTACGCAAATATTTCCCAATGAGAAAATCAACATGATTTTTAAGTCCGAAGGCGTTCCTATAGTTGGGAAAATCGATTTCAAAGCTTCCTTAACTCACCAAAAGAATTCTACAACAAGTATTACCAATACCAAAATCCGGGATATTCTTAACCGAAAAATTAGACACACTTTGACCCCAGCCCATCGCGGAGATGCTCTTCCCGAATACGCATCAGCTATGTACCCGTATCCCACTGAAGTCTATTCTATAGACGTAAATCTTGTAGCTACTTTGCTAGGACAAAGTAGTGCATCTTTAGCTTTCATCCATCTTGGCCATTTTCCTGCACAAAACTACAACTATGGCTTATTTGCTGGCGAAATAACATATCCTAACTGGAAAGAAAAACAACAGGAAAGCATTTCTTCTGCTTTTGCTTTTATTGATCCTGCTGAATTGGGAGATTCTACGCAAGAGTTTAACTTTCGCAGTAGCCAGTTTCCGTTTTGGAATATTGATGCCAGCTTGAAATATCAACATTTGGAGAAAACTCCGGGACTAAAATACGTAATTATTGTACGACCCGTTTATTTCATGCGAGATAGTTTTAGGTTTGAAATGTGCAACTTTGATGGACCTGAGGGACAAGAGCGTGCAACGTTGATAGATTTGATGGGATTGCTGGGCAGTAGCAATTTTTATTTGAACCAGACTTTCAAACGTAATAAAAATTTAAAATGATATGTATAAAATATTTAATATTACTTGAAAAAATAATACCAAAAACGCTATTTTTTCCTTAAGTTATTCTGCCCGAAACTTCTCCGGTACGAATTATGAAAGGAAAAGCTGTTTTAAAGCAAACGGAAGAGGTTTGGCATGTGGCGGATTTTGAGATTTTGGTAGGAATCGATGGAGCTTTTGAAATCAAATACGAGCGGTTGCCGGAACCTCAAAATGCATTTGAGGTTTTTACTTTGGTATGACCTTTTGGTAGAGATTATGTTTTTAAAACAGTTTCCTGAATTTTCATGCAAAATAGCATATTAGTTTATTCTGTACTATTTTCTGAAATGTACTAAAGGTGACAGCTGCCGGAGAAACATACGGCTTATACCATCACATAGAGCCAAATCTTCTGCATGATGGCAGTAGTAGTGATAGCAACAATGACAGAAGCTACAAATATAGCGGCACTTATGCACTTGGTGAACAGTCGGTGAAAGCAACGGGAGATTTTCAATGCAGTACCGGAAGGGAAATCATGCCATTTAGCAAGTTTAACATTCAGATGAACACGGTTGATGGCAAGGACATGGGAATAAGGTAGATTAATGTTTCATATTGATAATATGTAGAAAATTTAAGGTGCTATAGCAGTAAGGTTTAAAATTTTAGATTCTTTGGCGCTGAAACGATTCGACAAGAAACAATCCACAATATCACCTTGGGCATTACCATGGGAAGCACCAGCATTTTTGAAACTTTTAACGAAATCAATACCTCTGAACAAGGTAGCTTTAGAACCAAAGCTTACATAAAGGACTACGGCGAGCTGAAAATATCAGACAGTTCAAAATCCGTAAACAAACGGAATTTGCAAGTGAAAGGAAGATGGTTACCGAGCAAACAGATAATGCAGGCGAAAATAGGCTTTCCAACGAGTTTAGAAGTCATTCCCTTGTATCTGGATTTTGAGGCAGTGATAAAGAACGAGGGGAACATGGGAAATAAGTTGTTGCAAGTGACATCTGGGTCAACTTTGAATCTGACGAGATTCAGGGCGAATTCTAAGTAAGTTCATATGAGTCAATAGTTCAAATTCAAGTATTTTGTAAGTTTTCTAATTATTTTTCTTGAACAGCAATATAATCCAGGTGAAAAACTTTAAATGGCAATTTGGTCTTGACGTGGAGTCTTTTGAAGAAACCACTTATTCCAACGAAAATTACAAAGATCAAGAAACTCATTCCTTTTCCACTTATTTCATCCTTCCTAACTTGGAAAAATACGGGGTTGATATTTTAAAGCATGAATTTTCCGACAAATATATTTCCCTTCACCATAAGTACCAGCTGAAATTACAGAGACCAAATGTGACACCCTTTCACCTGCTATTTGAAGCAATGCTCCAAGAACAAAACGAGGCTTTGTCATTTTCTGACCAAGAAGAAGATATAACATACAGAACAAAAACTAGCTACAATCTTACAGAAACACGAATTATTTGCCACAAGGACAACTTTCTCTTTATTTTGCCCATGATTAATGTGGATATAAATGCGGAAAGTCAATTGGAACTGGAAAGGGAGGACCAGGAATTTTTAGATGGGCACAGTTTACAAAAGTTTGAAGGAAAGGTAAATTGTAAAAATGTAATTAAAAATTATTGCGTAATTATTTCATGCAAAATGTTTATTCGTTTTATAGGCCATATGCCGGTCAACAGGTACAACAGAATGGCCACTTTGCAATCCAATCAACGCAGAATATAAACTGGAGAACAGTTTCCATCACAGAAATTCTAAGCCTTGGGAAGCCAACTTGGAAGTTGTAAATTCACAGAACAATTTTACTGACCAGCTTAAAATGAAATGGACTGTTGTTTATCTTCCCGTGAGGGAAAAAAGTACTGAAAATTATAGCTTTGAGGATGATGGCATTGTACTTGACTTTCTAAGCACTATAAAATATGGCCAAGTAAATCGAAATAGCTATAATCTGGACTACAATCTTCAGCGAAACTTTAAAACAAGCGGGGACAAAGAGAAAGCACATCCCATAAATCTCCAGGGAACGTACAAATTTACAAAATTGTTTGAATCGTGGGATGATTTTGAAGTAAATTTCCATTTTAAGTTTCAAATTTCTATTCAATTTCAAATTTATTAATATTTAGCCCATTACAGTTTACAGATAACCATAAATGGAATTCCATTGCGGGGACGGGTTTCCACGTGTGGACTAATATGCTAAATCACACGTCAAACTCAACTGCGCAAATTCCATCCGAGTCTGCCACTTTCTCCTCGCAATACGTATCTCTTAATGAGCCAAGTGACAGCACATCCAAAAATATTACCTGGATGGAACTGCGCAGCTCTTGGAATGTTAACGGTTTTGGAACTATAATGTCTCTTGTCCAGCAACCCAGTTTGCTCGTGGCAAATTCAGAAGGGGATTTTGAAGTGGATGTTTTGGTAAGAACGGAATTTTCTCCGGTGAAAACTTTCAGAGTGACAGCATCTCATCAACAAACCGGAAGTGGCACAAGTGAAAATGAGGAAGATAACGAAAATGCTGAAAAAACGGAAGCTCTGACAAAACTTGACGTGTTTCTAAATGATGCTGAGCTATCCACAATAAATTCGTTGACTTTTACAAATGGAGAGAAATGGCTTGCTGCGGGGAATTCGTTTAGTGGAAGATTTGGATCTGAATTGGGCATTTATGAATACATTAGCTTGAAAACATTTGGAATTGCGGGAAATGGTCTGAATAAATTGATCCATTTGGATTCAATTTCATCTTGGACAAATAAGGAAGATGATGATAGCGACATTCGAATTGTTGCGGATGTTGCTTGTCCGGGCCATTTATTAGTTTGTGGATTGCCAGTAGTTAGATTTGCCGTTGTGCAAAATAGCACTGATTTGGATTTTGAAAGAAATACGAGCATTCTTCTGTATGAAACCGCTGCTGGGGAAACTAGGGACTTAAAAGAACTTCCCATGAATGTCATTTCGGACAACTTAAGTGAACTCAGCTTTACACAAGTTTCGTTGCAAAATGTGGCTCAACAGATTTTGGATGATTATTTTAACGGCACGGGACTGGGTAGTTCGAATGGTCAATCATGGCGTGATTTCAATTTTGAGCTAAGATCCAGACACATTCTTCCCAACAATTCTTCCAATGTTGCGTTTAAAGCAAAATGGTTTGGCTTTGAGGAGAAAAGCTATCACTGCAATTCGGTTTTAGATAAGTGCTACGATGGGCAAGAAAATAATGTGACTAGTGTGGACACTAGTAATTATTGTAATTTAATGCTTTTTCCTGTCAAGCATACTTTATTTGCATTGTTAACCAAAATGTAGTTTAAGAAATGAACGTATATTGAAACTGTAATACTCTACAAGCCAATTAAAACTTTGATTACATATTTGATTGATTACATAAACATAGGCATTCCATGCACAATTAATGGAAAGTTCATTGAGGTCAGAATTTCATCTCAAAAACAAAAGTGTCAACGTTCAAAGTTCAAGGAAAAGTGCAAGTGGCTACTCGAACTCACAAAATTACAAGAAAACAAAGAAACTTTTCATGTCTAAGATTTCATTTAGCGAACCATTTCCGTTTTCACATAAAATTACCAATTTCAACACAAAGAAAGTCAAAAGAAAATGTGAATAACTCTCACTCAAAGTCCAACTTTTAACGTTGAATCGAACCTGACCTTTTTACCGGAAGTAGTCATCACAAAACCCAAAGTTGTCAATATTGAACTTTTACATTTATCATTTTAACAGTAACAACGCGAAATTCAGAATGTGAACAAAGCAAATCGAAATTTCAAGTTTGGACAGGTTCAATTAAAAAAGAAAGGGAAAATTATAAATATTCCAGACAATCCGTACTTCCCATCATAATAAAAATGAGCTGAGGACTGACATTGACTAAAGATCTCTTTCTTGGCTACATGACTGCTTAGCTAAATCACCAAATTATGTGTGCCTTATGCATTGTTATCCTGACAATTGATAAGTCTGAAGAAAGAAAGAAAAAAAGAACCTGTCTTTATCCCTGGGGCGCCTTGCTACTGAGAGTTAACAGTTGTGCAACCAAAAAAACATTTTGACTTTTCCCGTTTACTTATCACAAATCAATTTTACAAGAAAGCAAACAACAAAAAGTTAAATGCATTTTAAATACCGTCATCAGCAATGCAATATTAATATTTTTACAACATTTTATTAAGCACAAACAATATACAAAATCGTTAAACAATCTTCACAAAACCATACCAAGGTATATGCAACAACGTTTCCCGCAATGACACAACTTGACAACAAATCAGCACTTAAGTAATAATTAAAATTACATATACATATTCAGCACATAAACAATTAAAAAGTACGACTTTGATTATGGGTAGTCTTAAGATGCATTTCCACACAAAGTTTACCATGACCTAAATACAAAAAGGAAGTAAAAAAAACTGTAGATTAGGGGCTATACTTTAATGACGTCACCTTACAGGGTCGGTGAGTGGGTCAGCGTCAATAGTGACGCTCCATGTTAATTGTCCTATCCTACAATGCTAAAAAATAATGACGGGGGTGGGTGGGTCACTCGAAAAAAATGAATTTTTGGGTGACGTCATTAAAGTATAGCCCCTTACCTTAGGTAACGCTACGTTGCATACATTTATGTAAATGATTAAAGAAAGTTTGGCATACTAAAAGCATGAGTGCAAAAATAAACTTAAAATAAACGAATTTCTACTCTTATTTATAATCTGTAAATACTTGGACGGGCAGGTTCTCAAGCTGTATAAACTTACTTATGACCAATTGCACACCCTCGCATGAAAATGAGCGATCATTTATTCTATTCTAGTTCCCTTCAAGTTGTAAGGCGCTTCCTTTTTCTTTGCTTTGGTGACCTGCAATTTCAGTTTTCAAAGCATGATTAATCTTTTAAGAAGTTTATTTTAAAGAAAAAAATACATAATCATTTTAAAAACTTTAAGCTTACAACTTTCTATATAGAAAGCGACATAGCTTAACTAATTTGGAGCGTACCTTCATTTTCTTGGTCTTCTTCCGCTGTAATGAAGTGAACAGCCGTTTATACCAGTTCCTCTTTCTGTTCAAGGTCTCCTTCAATTCTCTCAAACTCTTAAAAGAACCGTCAGTCCCCATTTCCTCTGAAGTATCCATTGGCACATCAAACTTCTTGTCTTCTCACTTCTCAAGACACGTTAGCTGAAGTCAATGATACTACATATTCGTCGTTATTATCTAAACATCCAACACCCGGAAGGCCCCTTTCTTTTGACGACGATATTTCTCAGTTCCAACCACTTGAAATCTCTGAGAAGGAAGTACTTTTTGGAATAAATGATTTCAAACCTGGTGCTGCAGGGGGAGTAGATGGACTTCGACCTCAGCATTTAAAAGACCTTACCGCACGCAACACTGGTGATGCTGGACGAAAACTGTTAACTTCCTTAACTGCCTTATGCAACTTCATGCTGTCTGGTAAAATTAACTCCGAAATTGCCAAGATATTTTATGGTGCAAACTTATTTGCTTTAAACAAGCCCGGAGGTGGACTGCGGCCGATAGCTGTGGGAACTACGCTTCGAAGATTAGTTGGGAAGTTATCATGCAAGTCAGTTCAAGGAAAGATCTCAACATATTTAAATCCTATTCAACTTGGGTTTGGAACGAAGAGGGCCTGCGAAGCAATCATTCATGCTGTTCGAACTTATGTGTCTTCAAACAAGGGATCTGACAAAGTAGTTTTGAAAGTTGACTTTGAAAATGCTTTCAACTCTCTGGAGAGAGATTGCCTGCTAAGTGAAGTCAAGGAAAATACACCAGAGCTCTATCCTTTCTTTTGGCAATGCTATAGGTTTCCGTCTTTTCTTTCATTTGGGTCCCGTATAATTTCCTCCGAAGTAGGACTGCAACAAGGAGATAGTGCAGGCCCAATGGGTTTCTGCCTTGGTATTCACCCTGTTATCAAACAACTCCAATCAGAACTTAATCAATGGTACCTGGACGATGGGACCTTGTGTGGGGATCCTGAGACAGTTCTTAATGACTTCATTCTAGTTATAGAAAAATGTAAAGAAATTGGGTTAAAAGTAAACACAGGAAAGTGTGAACTCTACTTTTGTGGTAATACGGATGAGGAAACCATTTCCAAGTTTGAAAATATTTCTCCGGGAATAAAAGTTGTGAAGTCTTTGACTCTGCTTGGTGCTCCAATAACCGAGGACATCATGGAAGAACTTTTGATAAAAAAATCTGAAGATATGGAGCGGTTATTTCAGCGTTTGCATGACCTGAAGTACCATATAGCATATTACTTACTAAAGAACTGTTTTGCTGTTCCTAAACTGACATATCTATTACGGACAACTCCAGTGTGGAAATTTCCTGCATTCGTCAATAGAATTGACTCCAATATTCAGCTTTGTTTGGAAACCATTTTGAACGTCAATCTAAATGCTAATACTTGGTCATTAGCTTCTTTACCAATTCGATATGGAGGCATTGGCATTAGAAAAATCTGTGACATTATGCTTCCTTGTTTCATGGCTTCTGTTAATGGCAGTCTCCCTCTTGTCCAATCTATGTTGGGATCTCCGTCGGACATTGGGAACATTGCCTATTATTCCGAGGCTTTGACTACTTGGAATCAAACTTATGAAGACTCTCCCGTACCACCCTTTCCCTCCGTACAAAAAAATTGGGACAATGTTGTATGCAGCCGTTTGATTGACAATTTGACCTTTGACAGCGACGAAAGTAAAGCTATTCATTTGGCTTCTACTCAAAGTGAAACTAACGCTTGGTTGCATGCTCTCCCATCTCAACCGATTGGTACTCTGTTGGACAACAACAGTTTCAGGATTGCAATGTCACTCAGACTTGGCTCGGACTTATGTAAACCACACAAATGCCTTTGTGGAGAGACTGTCTCGGAGAAAGGAACGCATGGACTTTCATGTAAATTTAGTGCCGGTCGGCATTCCCGTCATTTCCTTCTGAATGAAACTATTCGCCGAGCTCTACAGTCCGCCAAAGTTCCTTCTGTCCTTGAACCAGTGGGTTTGTCGAGAGATGATGGCAATCGACCTGATGGAATGACTTTGATTCCCTGGCAAAAAGGACGCAGTTTGGTATGGGACGCAACTTGTGTGGATACACTTGCCCCTTCTTATCTCAAGCAAACCAGTAAAAATGTTCGGAGTGCAGCTGAAACCGCCGCAAGGAATAAGCATGCTAAATACAAGACCATTAGTGAAGACCACATCTTCATCGCTTTTGCAGTAGAGACATTAGGACCGTGGTGCCAAGAAGCTATCGCTTTTGTTGATGTGCTCGGAAAACTTCTAATATCTGTTTCCGGTGACCCCCGTTCAAAGACATATCTAAGACAAAGGATTAGCGTTACGATCCAGAAGGCGAATGCTGCTTGTGTAATGGGCACCATTCCTCATTCAGCCGCCATGGACGACATATTTTATTTATTGTGAATACTAGTTTCTAGTGTAGGATAATTTTCCCTGTTCTATTTAGTTTTCTGTGAAATGTTTTGGAATGCGCAATAAAAAGATTCTTGTCATTCTTGAAGGAAGTTGCCCACACCATCTAAAACACCCAAACACAAAATCCATTTTAAGATTAAACTTTAACTTAAACTCAAGCCAAACCATTTCAATTAAAATCCTTTTTACCTCAGCCAACTGCTCCCTCAATCTCCCATTATCCTCCTTAACCTCCTTCTTCCTAATCTTCAACTTGACATTCAGCTCGTTCATTAGCTTCAAGTCCTGTTCCAACTCCCCCCGCTTCTTCCTCTCCAGCTGCATGCCCTCCACCAAGTCCCCAATCTGTTCCTTCAATTGCCCATTCTCCTCATCCCCCTTTCCTAACATCCCCACCTTATCGACCACTTCCACAATTTCCATAAAATCCATTTTAAAACCCTTGAAAACACCCCAACAATTAGCTAACTAAAATTAACCTAATCAAAATTAACTGATTAACTCCACCTTCAAATCAATGCACTTCACACCAAATTCAAGGGACAAGTGACAGCCTCACTGCCTTCTTCGTCTTGTCAGCTTTTGTCAACTCCTCCACACTTCCACTGAGTCCACCGTACGCGCATCGTCAACTTTTTTGGCAAAAAAATGCAAAAAATTGCATTTCTCAAAGCACTCAACACTGGACTCGAAACGCCAAAGTGCATTAACCTTTTGGTCCTTTCCAGCCTGGCCGCATTGCTCTATGATTTTCCAGCCTATCATCCTTTTATTGCAATAGAAACACACACACAAAAACCCGACACAATTGTGTCGTTCACACAAAAAGTTAACCCGTACCGTAGTTTGGAAGCCAAAGAAGCGAAGCTTTGCCAAAGATGTTTGGTTAGGTAGTGGTTAGCCAGGTAACTGACTTGTGTCAGGAGCTCGAGCTGATTCATGCCGGTATGTATGATGCCAGCTCGGGAAGATACTAGACGAAGGGGTAATTTTGAATTTTTGCAAACAGTTTCTTCTTCTTTGAATTATTTTGAATCGAAAAATAATTATTTCTATTTTTATTGCAATTAGCTCTTGTAATTAATGCATCGCGCCAATCCCAAGTTCAACTTGAAAAGGTCGAACTTGTTACTCCGGACGAGCCCCCGACTCCCGCTGAAGAGGAACCAACTCGGCAATTTCGTCAATGTTTTGCAATATGTGGTTCACAGAAACCAGAGGAGTAACTCCGCATGTACAAGAGTATCATCCGGTGCAGTCTTTTGTTGCTTTAAGGCAACCCCAAGTTTCAGAACCAATTTTTGCATCCATTTGCTTAACAAGAAGTCAGGAACCGTTTTGTCAAATGGATTTTTCAAATGCACTGACTGCCCAGTAGCTTTAAAAAAAACAAAAGGCGACTGGCTGGCCACATTATTCAGTGTCAAGTATGATAATCTCGCAGATACCTTATCACAGCTACAAAATAATATGTTGGGATCTTCACAATCATCTATTCCAGGACTTACGGAAGGTCAAAAATGCCATAAAACTGGTTCAAGAGATGGTTCGTAACTTGCCCTAAAAATATTTCCAATTTCATCTTTTTTGCTCGAAATTCGATTAAGCCAGCAGAATCTGCTAAGTTTTCTTCAAGATCAACGGATTGAATTACTGCGTTAAATTTGGGCTTAAGGTGGTACTAAATCCAAAGAAAATCATTAAACCATTAATATGTAAGTTTCCTTCATAAAACCTTAAAATACAAGCTTACCTGAAAAACGGGATAATCCGGGTGTCGGTGCAGTGTCTTAAGAAGGATGTCTAAACCGCAGTATCCGTTTCATTAAATCCAAATAGTGTGTCAAGTTCAAACCCGTCTGGATACTCACTTTCCCGCATAAGCCATGTAAAAGTAGGCATCCAGAAGCTGAGTACGTGTCATGGGCGTCATTACCGTGTGGTCCGCTTCCAATTGGTCTTTAATCCTACTTAGCAAGTCCTCATGATCCAACTTGGCAACTTGTTCCCAATGCAAGTATGCTGTCCATTGTTTCCCAACCACAGCTTAATCTGCGTTTCCGTTTCCTTCACCCGTATTCCCTTTTCTCCTCCAATAACCACCCGAATGGGAATCCTCCACAAGTCTGTAGTTCCATTTACGCCCTTTCCAAACTCATCCACCATTACCTCTCGTTTTCCATTGAATCATTCTTGGCTAGTGGTAGCTAGTAGTGGCATGTTAACGCAAGTGCCATTTGTCTTATAACCTCGAACAACTGCCAAATCTTTTCGCTCCCTCCAACTTTGCAGTGCCTCCACCAAAATAGTACCGATTGGTGGCAAACTACTCATTCCATTCCTCCAAATTAGTCAGAAGTATTCGTTCATTCTCCTCAATATCGTAGACTGGTCCATGTCGCAAAAACTTTTGCAATCCTACCCTAAAAGTTCATCTACCAATAAAACCCTCCAGATTTCGGTACAACAGCACCTCCCTCACGTCATACTTGCCACAACCTCCTGTATTGTGCACAGCCTGATCACAAAATCTTCTTTCGTAAGGCAATCCCGTGTCTTGAACACGATTTTCTTGCGAATGACAAGTTATAATAGCCTTTAGCCTACCAGTCCATAGGTACAAAGGTGGGCGGGACTCCGGGACTCCGACTTCATCGGGGACTCCGGGACTCCGACTTCATCGGGGACTCCGGGACTCCGACTTCATCGGGGACTCCGGGACTCCGACTTCATCGGGGACTCCGGGACTCCGGGACTCCGACTTCATCGGGGACTCCGGGACTCCGGGACTCCGACTTCATCGGGGACTCCGGGACTCCGGGACTCCGACCTTAACGGGGACTCCGGGACTCCGGGACTCCGACCTTAACGGGGACTCCGGGACTCCGACTTCATCGGGGACTCCGGGACTCCGGGACTCCGACTTAAAAGGGGACTCCGGGACTCCGAGACTCTGGGACTCCTCTGGGGACTCCGGGACTCCTGGAGTCCCGGAGTCCCGGTCATCTCTATACATGGGCGGGACTCCGCACTCCGGGACTCCGACTTGAAAGGGACTCCGGGACTCCGACTTCATCGGGGACTCCGGGACTCCGACTTCATCGGGGACTCCGGGACTCCGACTTGAAAGGGGACTCCGGGACTCCGGGACTCCGACTTGAAAGGGGACTCCGGGACTCCGGGACTCCGACTTGAAAGGGGACTCCGGGACTCCGGGACTCCGACTTGAAAGGGGACTCCGGGACTCCGACTTGAAAGGGGACTCCGGGACTCCGGGACTCCGACTTGAAAGGGGACTCCGGGACTCCGGGACTCCGACTTGAAAGGGGACTCCGGGACTCCGGGACTCCGACTTGAAAGGGGACTCCGGGACTCCGGGACTCCGACTTGAAAGGGGACTCCGGGACTCCGGGACTCCGACTTGAAAGGGGACTCCGGGACTCCGACTTGAAAGGGGACTCCGGGACTCCGGGACTCCGACTTGAAAGGGGACTCCGGAGTCCCGCCCACCTTTGCATAGGTACTCGGGTGTCACAGCCTCAAAACCCAACCATTTCATGTACTTGACCAGCTCTCGTTTGGAGTGCATTTGCCACTGATGAGCAAATGGAAATGTTACGAATTTTTAAAACATTTATTAAAAACCACCCCGTGGTTTACTTTTTACAGTAACATTTTTATTTAATTTGTTTCTTACAAATTCGTTCCAAAATGAACTGTCTGTAATGCGAGTCGTCATGCAGGTCACTGGTGTAGTGTTCACTTTCCTAAGCAAAAATCTGCCATCGTCAACATACAGTCCCCACCCAATCTTGGCATGAGCACTATCCCTCCACAAAATATCCAGTTTCTGTGAACTGTATTTGCTTCCTATATAAAACTGCCCATGAAAACTAAACAGCTTTGCAGAGACCTCCATTAAATAGTTAACGTCATCCTGAGCATGTTCCAGGATTTGGGGTGGAGCGTGAAATCTAATAAGCAAGTTGGAACTAGTGCTCGCTTTCATGAAGGGAAGTCACTCAGCACAAAGCTGAATATTATTTATATGGGGCGACATGCGAATCGTCTTGTGAAAATTGTTCTTTACCCAACTTGACTTGACAAAGGAAGGCTGGCTACCAGAACGTGAGTATTACTCAAAGCTCGAAAACCTTCCTGATGAACAACGGTCAGTTGAAATATGGCTTGAAGGTGGGGTTCATCAAAAAGGGGAAATATGGCTTGAGTATAGAAATTGAATTGAATTGAAACTTTATTTCGAGTGCTATACCAAATCAGTACAATAATTACTGTTTTCATACATAACAAATACTTGCCATTCAAGGTGTGCAGATGTAAATACATGTACCATGTAAAAAATATGGAAAAAACATGTAATTACATGTAAAAAAGAAAGGAATTTGGAAAAACCATCATGGAAAAAACATGTAAAAAAGATTTTTCTTTAGAAAATTGGATAAGTGCATAAGTTAATGTGCCATTAAGTTAATTGTTGTGTTAAAACTGAACTAAATACACATTAAACCAGCATTTCTAGAGAGTTTTACCATGCTTCAGCTTTCAATGTGTGAGCTGGCCACTGTAAAGCAGCCATTTTGACTCTATCATACTGATTTTTTCCATAATATTTCCATTTTACATTTTTACATGTTTTTTACATATTTACATGTAAAAATGTAAAAATTCCTTAAATACATGGAAGAACACACTCCTTGCTTGCCATATATATTATGTTATAACACCATATATGTGAACCAATATAATTAATATACACATGCCATATCCACAGTATAGAAATGGTTTTCCGAAAGCCCCCTCCATTTATTATTCATTTATTGAGGAAACACAAAAAAAACATATCTTACACAGCCAGGTCACACGTTAACACAAACTGAAAATGATATGGTTGACATAAAGTTTACAAGAAAAAGTTATAAAGAAAATAAACAAGAGGTACACGCTGCCATTTAAGGCGCTGTGTGGTATATTACGAAGGAGAAATACAAAAATGGGAAGACAAAAAACCACGAAGGTTGAATTCATATTCGAATAATTTTAACAATTTTCGCGCAGTAACTTAACTAATGTAGGTATACTAGATTTCCTGTATCTTTCATATTTACTTTTCACTAGTCTAAAATTATAAGAGTTTTTGTTATATCTGCAACTAAAGCTAGGTTTTCTTTGAATTTGATATTTTACAAACCAATGCTTAAAGCGATCATTTTTTAGTGTTTTGATACCAAATCTAAGCATTAACTCATTCCATCTAATTTCAATATTGACTAGTCCTAACTTTGAACAGGTTGATTTGTAATTGGTATTACTAATATAATTACCGGCTATTATACTTAAAGCTCTTTTTTCAACACTAATAAGCTTTTTGCTTTGCTCTTTGGTAAGGTAGTTGGACCACAAAATACAGCAATATTCTAAAATGCTTCTTACGTGCGATACATAAAGCTGAGTAAGCTGTGATTGAAGAAAGCCAAAAGCTTTCAACTTTCTCAGAATAAACAGTTTTGTACAAGCTTTAGAGTAAATGAGATCTATATGGTCGCTCCAGTCACATTTGTTGTTAATCATTACCCCTAAAAGCTTGCTTTTGTCTACCATAGGAATTTCAGTTCCATTAATCACTACTCTGAAATTGCTAAAACTTTTTTCCTTTGAATTATCTATGATTATTACATTGCTCTTTTTTGGGTTAAGGCACATGTTATTTTTAACTAAGGTAGTGTTAATATCATTTACATATGTATTCATTAACGGAGACTCACCATATCTTACACACTCAGCTACTACCATGTCGTCAACGAAGGAGTTCATAATATTGTTCTTTCCTGCATGTTTCTTTTCAAATTCACAAAGTACCTTGTTCACTAAAATTATGAAGAGAAGTACCGCTATTTTTGTTCCTTGTGGAGTTCCGTTACTTAAAGGTAGGAATCTAGATAGCATGTTTTTGTATTTGGTACATTGAGATCTGTTTCTTAGAAAGCCTGCTACCCAAAGAATATCATTGCTATCTACATTTAGTTCTTTTAGAATACCAATTAAGATATTATGATCGACTAGATCGAAAGCTTTTGACAGGTCGAGTAGTACCAGAATTATATATATATTGGGTGTATCGAGAGCTTTTAGAATAAAATCGTACAACAGAACCAGATAATGAGTGGTAGAGGATTTCTTAATAGCTCCAAATTGAGAAGTACTAAGTTTATTAATGACTTGTTTGTAGATTTTATCGAACATAAATTCCTCCATTACTTTGCTGTAAATATTGGTCTGAGTGATTGGTCTCAAGTTTTCTATTGTCACATTGTTCTTATCTTTAGGTACTGGTGTAATAAAACCTTTCTTCCACTCGCTAGGGACCTGCTTTGTCTTGAAACTGTAATTTATTATGTGAGTGTATAGTGGTACAATATGTATCGCAGCAAACTTGAGGAATCTAACAGGCAAAGATCCAGGCACGTTTGATTTGTTAAGACTGAGTTTTTCAAACTTTTTAACTACAGCTTTTTAAGTACTTTAGAGTAACGCAGTGTTTCACAGAACCACCTTCCAAATGGTACTCAGAATATAGGGGTGCTACAGAATTGTACTAGGGTGTGGACCTAAACTCCAAATAAATTTGAAGTGGTCCCCTTTCTCAAAGTAGGTGTTTAGGTGAATAATGAACCAGTGAAGATCCGAATTTTCCTCGCTGAACTTGATAGGTGTGGTCCTTTTAGAGGGAAGAAGTAGCAACAGCCAAAAGTTCATGTGAATAGGTCAAAGCTCATAACCATGCACCAAACGATATTATGTTTCAGTTTGACCTTTTGTATTTGACATGAAACAACTGCTTGACATTGTAAATACATTGTTGCACCGTGTACTGGTGTACTCATATTATATTTTATTATGAGTTCATAGCAAACTTGATTATGACACATTTAATGCAATGCATTGTTGAATTATAAGTTTGTGCTTTTGAGTTGGAAAGTAATACATAATCGGTTAGCCACCTAAACTGAAAAATAACCCATTATTTAGCCTTGTCCCATTGAAATACCTTTTATATGGTGGAATTAGTTCCTGGAACGCTTTTATTGAAACATTGCCAAAAAACAGAAATCCTGAGTTAAAAAATAGGTACTATATAAACCGACGGTTGGCTTTTTGAGAGCACTTTGTTTATTAAAATTTTTAGTAAAAAATAATGATCGGTTGAAAATGAGAATTGAGCATGAGTTTGATTTTTTATATAAACTTCCACAGATAGTAAACGTGCAATTGCTTAAATGTACTTTTATTATGCTGATAAATGAAAAACTCAAAACTATTAATTTAGCTGAAGTAAAAGGTTTCCTGATACCCTGCCACAATTACAAATGTGCAATCGGAGTCAAAACAACTTCCACATCTCCAGGAACTTGTATTGCGTGTCCAACTAGCTTAGTCTTAACGGGAAATTGACAACTTTCCTTGGACTCGATATGAAAATTATGTACCAAATGAGTTATATTTTTTAATTAAATCTGTATTGAAATTGTAATACCATTCAAGACAATTATTAAAACTTTGATAACATATTTGATTGATATGATAAACAAAGGCATTTTATTCACCAATCTAATTGCATATAATGTTTTGACACAAATCTAGACAAACACCTTAAATTTTATAAAACATGCCAAAACAATCACTTTCATACCAAATAAAAGTATTTACATACGCATGAATTTATTTAAGAGTGCAGAATCAATAGTATCATGCACAAGTCATGAACTTCAACACATCAATGTCAAAGGTGCACCCCATAAAAACGTAATGTTGTTGCATTTCCATTTAATAACTTATAATTATATTGCCAAAGTAAAGAAAATGAATAAAAGTTGTATGGATAAAGCGGCTGTTTGTTTATTGCAGAGTAATGTAAGTAAGTAAGCTCAAAGATTCTCTAAAATATACAGCTATGCTATTATGGAATGAGAATGTAAGAAAGTGTAAAGGTGTTGACTTGAGTACTGGAGTCTTTTTAAAGATGGTAGAAAATTTTATAATTCAAAAACGAAAAAGTACTAGTATAAGTTTCTAAATTGTTATACTAGCAATTATTGTTGATAATTCGGATTATGTTGTTTTGTTTAGAATTTAAAACATGGATTTATAGAGAAAAACGGAAATTGTATAGATCTTTTATGGCATTAAAAACAGTGTGGTGTTTTCTTTTGATTTCACATTACACACTGATGCCAGATTATTCTATTGAATAAAGTCAAACTAACTAACTAACTAACTAACCCTTTGTGTGCTTTAATGACCTTCAGTTTTGTAACTACTTGCTATCAGCGCAGTATTTAGCTTAATGTAATTTGCCGATGCTGTTTGTATTAACCGAATGTAGTTTTAAGTCTTAAGAAATTGTAGCCACAGTCTATGACATATTCGTATTTCCATATTCTCCAGAGAAAATACATGTGCTCACAGGCTATGCAACGAAATTGACAACTGTCTTTTTTATGAAGTCGATAATGGTCTTAAATACCGATATACATACTTGCATGTTTTTTAAATGATCCAGATTTATGTAAATATGTAATACAAATAAATAAGTTTTTATGGGTTTGCTATTTTCGTATTTCAAGTCAAATTGTCAAATAACAAATTAACACTTTATATAAGTCAAAATACAGCAAAAATATAACTATGTCGTTGAACTATAATGTCCCCGTAATAAAGTTTAACATTTAATTTAATCGATTTGAAACCAAGTTTTGTTTATGTACGTACTTATTTTAATACCAATTTTTTACTATAAAAGTATTATGTATTTAGAAGATTAGCCGATTTCTATATTTCCAGCGTTCAACTATCAATAAGTTGGTTAATTTTAGCAACAATAGTTAATAGTTAAAAATATTAAAGTCAATTGAAGCAATTGTTGATGTTGTTACTTGCAATATTTTCGTACTCATAACATTTTATTTACGCAATACACCGTATCTCACTATTGTAGTCATACGATAACGAATGATCAAATGACGAATTATATTTTCCCATCAGACTATCCAGTCCTGTACTGCTGACGAAATACCTGTCCAAAATCTTTTCAGCCACATTTTCTATAGAAGCTTGCCTAAAGCTAAGATTGCGCAAGGATCTCCTATTTTCTGAAAGGATATTCAGAGGAAGCCTTGTTGAAATAGCTTGATAAGTTACTTCGTCGCCAGCATTTACATTTTTATTTTTATAAATAATTATTGCACTTGTTTTAAAATCCTTCTTTAAAGCCAACCTAACAAGGGGCATTCTACAGCCAGACAAAGGATCAGAACAAGCAAAATCGGCAACAATGTTAATATTAGTATACTTCTTTTGCGCATTACTCCAGGAAGAAGATGCATCAAAATGAGCCAAGTTACTTTGACGATTATCCGCAATCCCAAACGCATTCACGGTAATTTTATGTTCATAAATTTGAAACCGCGTTTTCGGCATGTACCCAAATGTTCCTTTGAAATCACTTTTTGCTGCAAGCCAATTTCGTCCCGTAAATAACAGATTATTGTATGTCGACAGTTCAACCTCATTTAAAACTACGTCAAAACCTGTTTGTGCCCTCGAGAAACTTTCATCGCTTTCACGCTCTTCAAATGTTAAATGGTATGCAATAATTTTGAATATTTTCCACGGATACAGATCCGTTCTTACTAAAATCTCCACGTCCAACTTGCCATTTAACTTGGTTAAAAGCAGACTGGGCTGTTCCATTAGGAATTTTAGGGTAAAGCCGTAAATAGACATGGAGTTTTTTAATTCTATCCAAGTAATATTTTTTGAGCCTAGGTTTACCTCAAAATAGTTCCACGACTCAAACATTTGCGTAAAACTATAAGTCCTATTAAAATTTATCGGAGGAATGTTCTCGTTCGTTTTAAAGCTCCGCAATAGATGGTAGTCTAAAAAGTAGCTATTTCTCATTACGTAATCAGATTTTACAGTGCTTAGAAAATACACTAGAATACTTTCATCATCTTGCTCTCCATCGATAAGCTTAACTACCTCAGAATTAGTAACAATTTTAATTTTTAATTGCTCATCAAAATCGGTTTGCAAATTTATAACTTCCAAGCTTATTACGGTATCAGTGTTTTCAGTGTTATCATATTCATATTCCCAAGGCTGGTCTTTATCCGAAGAGAAACTAGTCTCCAATTTAAAAAGTGCATTTACTGGATTGCAAAATGGTAACTCAGTTTTTCCTGTGGATTGGCATGTCACTTTTCCAACAATTAAACCAGGATTGTCTTTTGAAACATTTCTAAAATTCCAATTTACTCCCCATTGAGCATCAGTATTAATATCCAAGTTTATCAGGGGTAAGCTGTCTTTGTGAAAACCTATTAGTTTCACTGAATGATTGTAAAACAGCTCTTCTGGACAGCTTCTTTCTTCGGGACTTTCTTCTGCTTTAAATTCCGCTTGTGCATGTCGTTCCGATTCTGCCAGAAAGTGAATGGGTGGAACATTGGGTCGTTGTAGCTTCAATTGGTATTTCTGGTGACTAGCACCTTGCCTGTTTGTATATTCTGAATGATTAGTTTCCTTGATGAATAAATATTTGTGACTGAGAATTTCAATCAAGTAATTTTCGAAATTTGGAAGATGTAAGATGAAAGGGACTGAGTAGTTTGATTCGTAGAGCAAGCGATTTCGTTAATGAGTTCCAAGTCGAGACCAAATTGCCATCGGGAATCTTTCACTTGGACGATGTTACTATTTTAAAAAATAAAATCTGTAAAATCAATAAAAATCAAGTAAATAATTTACATTACAATATCTTACTTTGAATTTATGGAAAACTTGGTGAGATTGATTATTGAGGCAGATGCCACTTTTAATAGTTTATTTTCCTTATTCAGCTTGTCGCTTATCACTCCCTCGAAATCCAAGTACAGTGGCGAGACTTGCAAATTCGTTGGAAATTCTAACTTTCCTTGTACTATCTGCTGTCTAGGATACCATTTTCCATTCACTTGGAAATTTCTTTTGTTTTCGGATTTTACAACGTCAGAAATTTGTAGCTTGCCAAAATCCCTCAAGTAAGTTTGGGATTCAAAGCTAGTGCCTTCTGGAAAGGTGTCGATTTCGTTAACACTTTCAAAAATGGTAGTGCTTCCCTTGCTCATGCAGTTCCATTTTGATTTTGTGACATGCTCCATCATATTCAGTTGTTTCGGTTGCTACAAATCTATGAATTTTTGTGCTTGTCAAAATAAAATGCTCAAATATTTCAAATACACACTTTTGTTTTTAACCTACTTTAATGTCATGTATGGACTATTAATCTCGTCCATCTCAATGTAGAATTGGCTGATTGGCAAGATTCCCATTTCGGTACTAGCTTGAATATAACCATTTGCGTTCAGCTGCAGTTTACCAAGCGCATAACTTCCGGTATATTGATACTTCCGGTTTTCATTGTTGCCATTACTGCTGTCATTGAGCAAAATATGCTGAGAATGTTCGACCGGTACTACGTAATGATATAAAAAGTAACTTTCTCCGGCAGGTGATACCTAGTTGGCAATAAAAATACTACAAGGTAATATATTCAATATTTTCACAGTTAAAATTTTTCTAAAATGTAATACAAGCCATACCAAAGTGAAAACCTCAAACGCATTCTCCGGTTCGGGCAAAAGCTCGTATTTGAACTCAAATGCGCTTTCGTTTCTCACAGAAATTTTAAAGTATACTAAATGCCAAATATTTTCTGTTCTTTTTAGAACGGCATTTCCTTCCAAATGACTTTTGGAATAATATTCTGGTAAAATTACTGCAAAAATACTTTGATTTTAGTTTTTTAAATTTACGATAAAAATTTCAAATGTTTAGATTCTTACGTTTGTATGTTTGGTTGATATATATGTCTGGAAAGCTACTGCACCAAAATCTCTTTAAACTTTCAATTGATATCTCGTGTTGTTCTTGCTCATTAAAATTATGCAGCTCAAATCTAAAACTTTCTCGTGTCAAATTGATAGGGTGTAAGATGTATACGTATTTCTCCGCTGAAGTGTTCACCAGCTTCTGATATCTCATACTAGCATCAACATTCCAGATAGGAAATTGAGTGCTTCTAAATATAAGCTCTGTTGTGGAGTCACCGGTTTTGGGAGAAGAAATTGAAGCATAAGTAGTGGAAATTCTTTCATGATTTGATTTATTCCAGTTGGGATACATGGTTTCACCGGAAAATAAATGGGATATTAAAGCGTTTACTGGTTGTCGTTGGCCAGATTGTGATTGGTTGACGAATACATACGCCATGGTTGCGTTATTCTGTCCGAGTAAAGTTGTAACTAATTTCAAATCTAGCGAGAACACTTCCAGAGAATCCGAAAAAGCATCTCCGTTATGATTGGGCGTGAAAGCATATCTAATTATTTGTTCTAGTGTATTCCTCACTTTAGAATAGCTAATGATCTTTGTTGAATTGTACTCATGAGTTACTACAGCTAAAATTTTAAAATACCAAATTAAAATTGAAATTATTTTTAACTTTAACATAATATTTGACAAACCTGTAAAATCTATATTTCCAACAAGAGGCATGCGATCTGACTTGAAAACCAAATTGATTTTCTTGTTTGGAAATACTTGAGAAACTTCTGTTTCCAATAACTTTACTGTTCCAAACATTGGAGTAGTGACATTTACCCCGAGAAAGTATTCTATGCCACAAAATGCATTCAATGGCCACCCACACAAAACTCCGTTGTGGAATCCCTGACTTTGATTTTGATTGTTGTTTCTAAATTGGCGAAGAAAGTGTGAGTTGAAGGAGTACTCCATGCCGTTGTAAACGAAAACAGTTTTCAGTTTTATAGAGTTTTGTAAAGTTTGACGGGCAACTAATAATTAAAATAGAAATAAAAATCCCAATATTAACAATTAGTAGTTTAGCGTTGTTCATAAGTAAAATATGAAGTAATACCTTCAATTTCATATGTTTTTGCAGTTGTGGAATCGTCCAGATTAAATGACAAGTTTCCCCTAATGCTGTAAAACTTATCTGTGGTCCTAGTACATTTTAATGTGGCTTGGTAACCAACATCTCGAAGTTGAAATAGAACTGCGTTACCTTTAATGACCAATTAAAATAGCAACTTAAAAAATAAAAACAAATAAAAAACAATGTGTTAAATTTTGTTAAGACTTACTTGATGAGTTTCTGCTAAGAGAAAGTTCCATCTGTTGCATACTTTCAATTTCGTTAAGTGTCAATGTGTCGTTTAAAATTCCTAATGCGCTCAATCCAAAAGACCAGTCGTGTATACTTGTACTTACATTGCCATCAATGTTTCTAAAATTGGTCTGAACTTTGACAATTGGCGCCTTTGTTATTGAAGGTAATGTCAGTTTGAAAGTTTCTTGTCTATTTTCCTCAAAGCGCGTTAACTCCAACTGAAGAGGCAACATTGCATTTAAGTTGCCCTCCATTCTATAACCTTTTTCTAAGTCAGAACCAAACTTGAGAGAAAGTTGTCCTTTGAGATTGATTTCCGGTTTGATTGCAAAATGACCTGCGCTACTCGCATTTTGTTGAGAAAAAAATAATTTTAAAAAATTGTTTTTTCGAATTTGAAGTCCGGTTGTGGCTTCAACATTCCAAGAAAGTTGATAAGGTATTCCAGAAACCGTTGGAATAAACATATTTCCACGTGATAACGGTAAAAAGTCAAAAGCCTCAACATTTAATGCTTCCAAAAATAGGCTACGAATATTGTTTTTAATGGTCTGAAAACGTTGGAAGTTTGCATTTCCTTTCATTACGTTTTGAAAATATTGTTGCATTTTAGCAAACATTTGTAAAACATCTTCCTGTGATATGGGAATTTCCTTCACATAGATTGCAACGCCAAACCGTCTCAAAATTACTGTTGCAGTAAAATTCATTGCACTATCATCAGAGTTGCGTAAATCGGTGACATAAATTTCCGCCTATTCACAATTTTTGAAACAAAAATACAATATACTTATTTACTTGCTTACAATATACTTTTTTATGTTAAATTAAATTGTGCTAGTTCAAATTTTCAAAAAGCACAAACCTCTAAAATATGGACAAATTTACTTGCTAGGTTGGCAGATAACGACACAGTAATTAGCTCGGGTAGATTAGCCAACTTATCAAAATATAAAATATTGGTTTCCACATAAAATTCTACATCATTACTACCTTCGCTTGCAAGAATTTTCAAAATTAATTTGGTTTGCGTCAGAGAAGAATTCTCAAGATAGCGTGTAAATTGTGTCAAGTCATCTAATTCCGTAGAAGTTATTAGAACTGCTTTCAAATTATCAAAATGTTGTCGAAATTTATAATTAAATGGTTCGATGAAATCACCTTCGGTGGAATTTTCAAGGGCTTCTAGCATGCTTTGAAAACTGTCCAAAGAAAGTACTTGCTTAGGTTTCTTCTCTGAATAGCTTTGAGAAATGCTTGTCGTAAAGAAATTGGTTTCTATGTCGGTTTCATTTCCCCTTCCCCCTTTTATTTCTTCAAGTTGTAAAATAGTGGAACTGTACAGGTTTCCTTGGATTACTGGAAATGAAGTTGGGTTAACTTCTAAGTTTTCCGAACACTTGACTAGAGTAGCAATTCCGGTGGAGCTTTTTATAGAGCAAACAGTCAGTTCCTTTGGAAGAGTTCCCAATGAGGAAATTTGGCAATTTGAAGCCTTCGAAAAATCAGCGACTGTGTTTTGAAATTCCGTCATTTTCATTTGGATATTTTGAGCAAGCTTGTTTTCATGATTACAATACTTTCTACTTTGGAATTTGAGTAAGGTACTGTTATCGTCACTACAATGCTTGTATTGGGTAAGACAAGTGCCTTGACTGCTTTCCTATGATAACAATAAGGAATTGTTTATAATTTCCAGTAGATTTTAAAATAGACAATTAAACACTCAAAATATTTTGTACCTCTGTTAGCACAGTGTCGTTCTGAGAACTTTGTGGAAACAGTAGCATTCTCACAAGTGCTTTTAAGGTATTAATAGACACATGACCTGGATCAAAATGGGAGGTACAAACACGTTGAATCTTTCCATTTGCAAAGGCCACTTTTAGAAATGACTGCTCTTTGTGCTGCTAATTGATACAAAATTTGAAATTTAAAATAATATACGCAAAGTTATAAAATTATATGCATTTGTACTTCCTTCGTTGGTTTCAGCGTAGCCACAAGTTCGCATCTATTAATTGGCGATAGTGAAAGTAAGCCACTTTCAATGAACAGTTTAATGTTTTCTGAAAACGCTCCCGGAAGCAATGTTGAAATAATTCGAATAGTTGACTTGTACGAGTACAAGTACTGACTGCCCAGGGCAAATGGATTTGCATAATCTATTTAAATAGATTTTTTAAAAATCAAAATGGAAATTTGTTCATTTCACAAAATTTGTCGATTCTTCTTAATTTTTACCTTCAGAGCATGCATACTCCTCATCACAAGGAAAGTTGCCGGGTAAATTTGTGTAAATATCTTCGGATAATCGTGCCGAAGACGGAAAGCTAAAAACTACGTATTAAAATTAAAAAGATGCCAATTTGTTTTTAAATTTTTGTTTAACTGCATGTGAATGTAAAATTTAGTTGCAAATTTACCTAACAATATAACCCATAACAGATTTTCCGGTTTCTTCATAATTATGACAGCGACAATGAACAAATCTACTTAGGGCCAAAATTCCGAGTTGTCTTTTTAGAAACAAAGAACGACTGAAAAGTTGCTCTTATGCTAAAAAAATATGTAAAAGTTTTAATATGCTTGATTTAATTTATCAGTGCAAAATAAAAAGAGTTTACTGCACTTTTAATGGCAATGCAATGTCAAAGGTGAATTCCTTAAAACATTAATTGGATGACATTTATTAATGCTTTGCATTGCTACTTACGATCATACTCGATCATGGCATAACATTTAGTGTTACCAGGATTGAAGTTAGTAAAATAGAACATTTGCTGAGTACAAGTAAATTCAGGTTCTCAAGTGATCAAGTTATCCGACTAAAGTGGTTGTTTATTTATAGTTTCGAATATATAGATAACTTATAAACAACTCTCAAGTATTGTATGACCTCTTGTTTCATAACTTACTCTTACCATAATCACTAGTATAATAATTCGCAGATTCTCAATTTATTTGTTAGTGTGTATCAGCAAGAATAACTACCATGATATGTAATCCTGTATTAAATTTGACATTTTTCATATTTTCATTTTTGTACCTAAATTGTTGTTCTAAAGCATTGATTGTTACCATAAAAGTGTCTCAAGTTAGAAAGCCGCCAGCAGCTACAGGCAAAAGTTCAGGTCAGTCGACCCATAAAGGTTAAATAAGCTACATTTATGTCATTAACATGCCATATAGGATATCATATTGCACTTTGACATTTTTGTATTTAACTTGAAGCAAGTGCTTAGAACATTGCATAGTTGCACCACGTAGTCATATACCAATCATTATCAGTTTATAGCAAGTTTGTTTATGACACATAATATATTTGTTTGTTGAGTTTAAATATAATGCACATAATCATAGTCAGCCAATGAAAACTGAACAATAACCCATTCTCTTGCATTGTCCCATTGTAATACCTTTTATGTGGTAGAATTAGTTCTTGGAACGCTTTTATTGAAACATTGCCAAAAAACAGAAAACACGAGTTATAAAATTCTATATAAACCGACGGTCTGACTTTTTTGAATCGTTTTGTTTATTAACGTTAATATTAAAAATAATGATCGGTTGAAAATGAGAATCGTACTTGCTGGTTCAGAATCAGAACTATTCGTTATATTTTTGTAAATATAAACTTTCACAAATTGCAAAGGCACAATTACCTAAAATGTACTTTTATTCTGCTGTTAAATGAAAAATTCAAAACTACAATTATTACAATTGCGCAATCGGAGTCAAATCAACTTCCACATCTCCAGGAACTTGTATTGCGTGTCCAACCAGCTTAGTTTTAACCGGAAATGGACAACTTTCCTTGGACTCGATATGAAAATTGTGTACCAAATGAGCAATAGCGGTTTTCAGCTGCACTTCTGCAAACCTAATGCCTACACAAAACAAGAAAACAAATCCAATTACCCAATACATTATCAATCAACCAATTATATAAATTAGTCAGTCTTTTAATTCTGCAAAACCAAATTACCAATGCAATTTCGTGGCCCGTGTCCAAAAGGCATAAAAGCGTATGGATGCCTCTTTGCTTTATTTTCTGGATTAAAACGTTCAGGGTCAAATTGCTCGGGGTTCGGATAATGAGCAGAATCTCTATGTATCTGCGCCAAGGGAATTTCCACAATTGCGCCCTTTGGAATAGTCAATCCAAACTTGGGATTTTCATAGTGTTTTCCACAAACTCGGGGTAGTCGTGGGGTGTTGGGATAAAAACGCAAGACTTCTAAAATTCCAAATCATTTCGATATAAAATATTTCCAAGATTTTCAATTAAAAAACGAATCCCTACCTGAGAAAAACATTTCCATGTAGTTTAATTGCGTCACTTGGTCATATCCAATTATACCATTGGCAAATTTTCCCTTTAGCTCTTCTCGTAATCTATTTTGAATACTTGGAAAATGCGCTAGGGCATGTATGGCATAACACAAGTTCATTGCAACGCCTACATAACCCGACAAAAAGAACACGAAGCCTTGGCCTTTGACCACTTCATCATCTAACAAGTATTCCTTTGCACGTTTTGCAATATTGTCGTGATCTGACAATCTAGCTTCCTTTTCAAATTTACTTAAATCCTCATCTCTTTCTGGCTTGAGTGCTCCTCTTCTAGCTTCCACCATCAATTGCAAAAAGTCATTTCTAGTTTTAACTTCTCCACTTTCCCTGGTTTTTAAAGCTTGGGTTAAAATACTGTCAAAAAACTGTATCGCAGAAGTATCCATCGTGTCTAGACTGAGCAGTTTAAACAAGCTGGGGAAATACATGGCTATTGTCTGCTTAACAATTCTGGAAATGGTTGTCTCGCCCAACATTTTTGCGTTTTTTAGAAAAGCCGAGTTCGGGTCTTGAATGCAGTTGGCATTTAGCCCAAATACTGCAGAGGCAATAACGTCCGTTGCAAATGCACCAAAGCAACTTTTTAACTCGACGGTTTTGCAATTCTGATTGTGAGTACTTTTTAAATGTGAAACCAGTTCCAGGCAACAGTTGTTAAAACAGTCCATTAATGTACGCATTCTACTGGTGGTAAACGTGGGAGACATGGACACTCGAACCCCACGCCATTCCGAGTCCGCTAAGCTGGGTAACATATTTTGAATTGTAGGTTGTTTGGATATTTGAAATAGAAAATTTCTGTTGACAAAGTGGTCAAAGTCCTGGATCATTATAGCCTTTGCTAAATCCAAATCTTTTATTACTAGTAGTGGATTTCCGTGCTCAACAATGCCGATAAATTTTGCACTTCCCATGGCATTGTAAACGTAATGGTCTATGAATAAAGTATCTTTAAATCCCAAAAGTAATTCCAGGGAATTGGCCAATTTGGAAATGTCCATGGAAGCAACGCCATACTTTTCCCAAAAAATTTGGTTTAAATTTCTTTTTAGGTATTTTTGAACAAGGAGCAGTGTTACTGCTAGAACTAATAAAACAGTCCACATCTTCAACTTTTTAAACAAAATTAATAAGCTTGTGGAATTGAATTGGTGCTGCTGGTGCCTGGCTCTGTTATTACTGAATGCTAACTGGTATCTTGACAGCATGTTTTATAAAAATGACCTTGAGATTTATTAATAATTCGTTATTTCTATGGTCCATGTATAAAGTGGCCATGGAATAATGTATGCAACGGTATATTACTTTCAGATACTGACCACTGTACAAGTTTATATACCCATTGACCTGACAGCTTTGTTTTTGAGATAATGCAGCGTGTGTGCATACGTGAAATGAAATAATATGTCCTGCTTTCTATTACATAAATCGGTAGCCAAATAAAAAATCTGAACACAACAAAATAGATTGATAATGCCATATTTTATTAAGCATTTCCAGTCCAGAGGTATTTAGTCACATTAGTTTTACGTTCTTTGGCTTGACCCTGACAATCTTTGCAGCAGCACCACATCCCGGTCGGCCAAAGTTATTTCATCTCTGTACACCCACACATCCCTGCCATGCTTGTCCCACATTTTGAATAAGGCCCAGGGATTTAGAGAACAAGATGGAATTGCAATACAAAACTGCAATTTTGCTACCTTGGATCCTTTCCAATGATATGGCGACTGCAAATTAAGACAGTTCCAATTGTTAGCTATTATGACACAATCTGGGGCAACAGGGGCAACGGCAGTCAGATAAACACCTTCCCCAAAAATTGCACTGCTTTTCGAATGAGACGAAGTGGATTTGCGAATGTAGCCGTGTTCCTGAATTGACATTAGGCCAAGTTCGTCCGTGTAGTGAAACAGGTACATTGGTGGATGAGGCTGAGGTGGTGGAGATGGTGGTTGGGGTGATGCGAGATCGTTAAAGAATGGGTAATAGTTGATCTCGCTGATTATGTCAAAAGGCAGAAAAAAGAAAAAAAGAGTATTGCAAATTAAAACTTATTTCAAAATCTAAAATATCATAGAACTAAAATTTTAATGGAAACTTGACACTTACTTCATTATTGGACAGTTATTCGGAGTTAACCAAAATCCCGAATGGAGATGGAAACTTTGCCCGATTGTCCTTTACGTAGCTAACCTTCCTTCCACTTTTTGGGATCGTAATAATGGAACTTGGAATCAATCAAGTTTACCTAAAGAGGCTTTAAACCAACTTAAGTAGTGCCATTTGTCATCTTGTTGAAACATGACGATAGAACAAAACAAGTGTAGAAAAAATACTTCAACAAGTAATTATTTATGATAGATTATACTTACAGCGAGTGTAAATCCACAAGGTTCATTAAGTTTTCGTTTTAATTGTTTGCACTATCGGAAGAACAAAAATAATAATGCTGAATGTTGTAGCATACACATGTTTTTGTGACGAAGAAGGAGCAAGGTCAGCAAGGAGGTAGCAGAACCAAATGGAGTGGAGCTGGAAGCATGTGGCATGTGGAGAATAATTTGAATATTTTTCTAGTTGATAAGCAAAGCTTGTTGGAATAGGTAGTGTAGATTACATAGCATGGTAGAATTTTTTCGTTTAAAACGTTTATAAAATTAGCATTTTTAAGCTAATGCAGCAGAGGAGCAGAAAGAAGGTAGATAAGGTATATGGAGAAATGAAGAAATCAAACTTTGGATTTTGGCTAATACCATGTAATGTCCATGTATGTTTTCACAATGGACGACAGTAAAACTCCTCGTCTATTGCAATCCAAGAATCTATGGAATATTAAAAAATCTAAAATAAATGAAAATAGTGGTAATGCGATGGGAATTGGAAAGCCTGGAAATCAACTTTAATTAATCATGACATTATCTATCTAGCATTGCATTGTCAATTGTGATAAAAAAAACTAGCACAGTGAAGCAATGTTAAATTATACGAGTCCTGGGGGAACATGAAACATTTAGAGCTCAAATAGTTGCTTTCTTTATTTGTATTATTTAAGATTAAATACAGTTTTTGCTAGTAATATTGTTATATACATGTACTATCAATAATAGATTTACTTATGATCATGAATTTTTACAATGCACTGCGTGCTCAGCTACATTATACCTATTTTCAGTTTATGAATCCAAAATTCCGAATCCTAAAAGCACTTACTTACTTACTTCTTATTTTAAAAGTTCATTCAATTATTTACGAATGTGCTAATATCAATCATGCAGTTTTTAGTTTTTACTTTCTGTGCACTAGAAATCCTCAATTTACTGATTAAATCAACCTACGTAGTCTTGAAGCGATTGTCTCCTCACGTGTAATCCTAGGCCCATTCCAAAAATCAATAAATTTCAACCGTGGTAGTAGCTTCCACAGTTTCCAGCGTCGCAATGACTTCGGATCTAACCAGATCCCAGTTTCGTCTTGTTTCAACTTTTCGCACCTTTCCAGTATTGCCACTTTTAACGTTTCCAAAGCCGGAAACAGCAGCAAGTATTCCCATCCATACGGCTGTGGGTCTATGTCTGTGCAAAAATGCTGTAATTTAGAGAACTTAACATCCAACAAGGACATGGGTGGTGGGGGTGTCACGTTATCCCGTATTTCTTCAGTCCCATCTCCACACACAAGTTCTAGATGTTGCAAAGTTTCTCCAAAGTTTTTACCTAGATAGCCCAACAGTTGGTACAACGCATTTCGCACACTTTCCTCGTGCAACTTCAAATAAACAAATTGTAACGGAGCGTTTCGAAAGTTGTATAGAAATCGCAAAGCCATTCCACAAGAACTCCATGGGACACTGCTCAAATCGCCAAACGTTAGAGTGGTCAATTTATCACAAGCTGGAAGGTCCACAGGATAGTACAGTATTGGATAAGGAGTCTGATAAGTTAACTGGACCAAGTTTTCCCCGTAAGTGGCCAGTAACTTTCGAAAGAGATGCATGTCGGCAAAGCTGAAGCCTCCTTGGAAAACTAAACTTCTTAGATAGGTCAATGGTGACAGTTCAAAATCCTGAATGTATTCATTATTCATTTCAACCGTGTCATCACGTATTTCCAATCTCCGCAAATTCGGCAGTAACTCCAAACATTTGAGAAATCTTTTGAGATTGAGATTTGTTTTTGCGGACAAGTCGGTTGGAACATGAACGTATGCATCCCAAATCTGGTGACCCCATTCACTAATAGCTCCATGCTGAATAGTCTCGTCCGCCTGGAAGTCCAGTTTCACTTGACGTGTCACGGGAAAGTTCATTACGTGGCAGTATGATTTCATGTCCAGAAAGTCTGAATGACGAATATTACTCATCAAAAAGGTTTCAAAGTGTTTGAGGATCACTTTCCGATGGTGGATACTGGTCTCGGCAAGCAGCCATAGTTTACGATTATCCTTCCATTTGAGTTCATCAGTTTGCATTTTCTTAAGAAATTGCTACAAGTCAAGATTTTAGAACATTTATTCATTTTGAACTTTGAAATGAACTTGACCGAATTTTCAAAAACTTATTAATCGTACCACTTCAAACTCCAACTCAATCCTATTCCAATCAACTAGTTGGGATTTACCGGGAATGGCTTTCAGTAGATTCAGCTTATCTTGTGGCTTTGGCCCTTCCCCTTCCGGTTTTGAATTACAACTTAACGTCTTGACCAAATATTTCTTCACGGCTTTCACTTCCCTTCTGCACACTTTCAAGAAGCCATTCTGCTTTACTTCTCTCTGCAACGTGTATGCTCTTTGCTTGGGGTTCCTCTTCTCCTCCAGAAACGCTCGAGTTTCCATTCGTAGCACCCATCCCGCTAGGGTCAATTTCCGGTAAAGTTCACCTTCCAGCTCCAATGCCTCCGCAAGACTGGATGTACTTTCCATATCAGATTGTAAATTGCGAACATTATTCAATAATTCGTTGTATTTGGACTTGTATTCCATGATTCTGATAAAGCGAAACCAGGAATCACTGGAGTTTGATTTATGACGTAGGAATGGACAATGAAGGCAAATTGGAATCTCAAAATGAATATCTCAAGAAAGTTGAAAGATTATGAAGTGACTTTTACTTCGTTTCAAAGTTGGAAAATCAATAATGCAAAATTTTTCTGAAAATGTGGAGTGTGAGAAAATATAATATTTTGTAACCATTCATGATTCATATATGTGTGTACTTCCGGTTTCATTGGAGATTGGAGATCTTGAAAGGACGGGAAGGAAGTGCCTGTTTCCTCTTCGTAAAATCTTTTCAATGCCACGGTGTTTTTATCTTTATCACTGTATGAGCATCTAGTATGAGCCTGGCATTATAAATATAGTTAGAATTTAAGAAAAACGAAGCAATAATAGCGTAATGCTTAAAAATTAATTGAAGTTTTATGCACTTGTGATTACACGGCTTGACCTTTTTATCACGTAGTCGCAGAGTGCCCCATAAAAGTTTTATTTGACTATTTGACTTAATACTGCATACATTCAAAATGCATAACCGTAAACTCTTTCTTGATATCTGCTGGTATAAAAGTGGCAAAATCCGAAGAAAAGTGAAGTTAAAATCTCATAGCATGTTCTACCTCAAATTAACGTGATGAAATTATTAATGAGAACAAGGTGCTTAAAAGTTTAGCAATGTTCACACTTGGAAATGAGTTCCATCTTCATTTGCTCTCCAAAATTTGTATAAGGCGGAACGATTTGTTCAAAGCTTTTCCTCGCTTTGTTCGGTTCCTCCTGTAAAGTTTAATTGTACCAACAGCATGCAAACGCATCTTCACAGTACAATTTAATATTTCTTGACAAAAATGGATAGATTGAAGCACAGTTAAATGAATGGATAGTTAAATCATATTATCCAGCACATTAAAAGATTGAATTCTTTTTTATGACAATGAGCTTTCCTAAAGTAATACTCCTTGTTAGACATGGCAAAGAGAGTAGAAAATTGACTGCTATGAAGCAAAAATGGTACGGTGCATTCGTAGACTTATTTACAGTTGAAAATTACATAACATAACGGCTAATTCCATTTACAATATTTAACTTATTTGAATGCAGTTTTATGAAACAGATTTATTGAAAAGAGAGTTTGTCTTGCAATGCCCCTAACGTATATTTATATTGAATAATTCTTTATTTACCCATTACCCTCATCATCCCTTGCAAAAGGTGTCATTCCTGCATCGCAGTGATTATCTTGATATTGGAGCTTGAATCCACATTTGACTCTAACCACATCTCCAATGAAACCGGAAGTCAGCATATTTTCTAAAGAAGGTCACCTTGTATATCTACACTCCAATAAATTATATGTAAAAAATTGTATCCTACTTTTCCCAAGACGCAAAATTTCAATCGATATTTGTTTTAGAACATTTTCAAACGTGAACTAACCAAAGGTGAATTTAAAAAATGGGAAACTACTTGCCTTCCAGGTTGCAAAACCCAGAACACGTTTCCCTTCAATTAGAGGAATATTGCAAATGGAAGGATGAATTCTTTAAAGACATGAGAGATGTGGTGTTACAAAGTGAGGTGAAGATGATCGGTGAGCAGGATGTTGCAGCGAAGAAGGAAGTTGCAGCGCCCGAGGAGATCCCGGCGGAAGAGGAACCAGAGTCATTTGACCAGTATCTGGATCTTCCACAATTAGTTAGTTAGGAATAAAGCAAGTAAACCATTAAAATCTTGATGATATTATTTACCTTGGTGGGCATTGCAGGTGGTCCGTCAACGCATTCTAAGCTTTGTGAGCAATGCACAGGACATGTTGAACTTGCTGGAGGCGATTCCCTCCGAGTCAAAGATTTGCAAGCTCACAAAAGAGGAATTGGAATTTGAAGTGGTGAGAATGACCTTAAACTTGATTTCAAATGCAAATTTGTAAAATGGCTTGTTATATCCTTTTCAAAAATGTGTAACAGGCCTTTCCCGAGATACTCCGCACGGGTGCCGTGTCGTGGACCATGGAGCGTGAACTGAGACAACTGTCTTTCAGAAGCGAGCATCATAAAATGGTGATCCTAAAACATTTTGAAAAGTGCTTGGCTAACGATAGCAAATGTAAGTCATGGGTCATTTCAAAAGGAGAAAGAAAGTTTGTCATTTTGCCAGAAGAAGAACAAGATGAGGAACGAGAACGAGACTTCTTCGACTGGACCGAAGGAGAAATGTCCATTGAAAAATGGCGTCAGTTTCCAACGACCAGACTGGTGGTGATCAACTGGCCGGCAATCACTTTGGAAGTGCTGGAAATACTTACAAAGTTTGGAGAGGCCGCTTGGGATGTTGAACTTTACTTTAATATGGAGGATATCCAGAAGGCACTCCAGGCCTTGAAACTAATGTCCAACGTACGCAATCTACTTCTAATTTACGACCAAGAGTCCTCCGAATTCCTGGGACCAAATGCAAAGGAGTTGTCTGCTATTAAGCTTCCCGAGTTGCCTTTTCTGAATTTCCTCAAGTTTAGTGTGAATCAACCCGGCATCCTTTGGATAACGATTTTGAAAAAATATGGACCTAAGCTAAAGCAGCTTGCTTTTCGGACTACGTTCTCTCTTCCGGAATTTCCAAAAGGGTCCATACCATCTTTTGATGCATTGACCATGGCCAATTTGCGGTTCGAATACTTCCAACATGAGGAGATAAGTAGTCAAGTGGCCATACGATTCCTGCCCATCTTGAAAAATTCGCCTTTGAAGGTCTTACAAATGAATATTAGTGAAAGATGGGGGACATACCGTCTAAACAACTTTTACTCTTTACTGGAGCGTATTGACAATGCTGTTGGAAATTCCTTGGAACATTTGGGGATGGAGTTTGGCTGGTTTTACTGTATGGATTACTTTGTTGATTACAATAATATGCCTCCTCCACCAAACGTTAGGTTTCCCAAGTTGAAACATTTTGAAACGAGCTTAAACGCACTTTCGCCGGATGCGTGGGCTTTTCTGTGTGTGTTTCCGGCTTTGGAAACACTGCAAATCAATAAATTCGGACTCAGACCTTCGGGTTATTGGCGTAGGAACGTTGAACTAGTAGGGATTTCCAAAGAATTGTGGAGAGCACTGCCTAAGTTGAAGTGGATTCAGCTTTCGAGTCAAAATGTAAAAGTTACGAGGCAGCAAGTACTTGGGACAGAATAGGAATTTATCTAAACCTTAACTGCTATTAATTTTATGATTGACCTGAACATGCATTTGACAAGACATGACATGATTTGTACGTCAATAAAAATGTAATGCTTTTTGTAATTGACAATATTGACATATAAAAAAGAATGTGTATTTTTTCAAATAAGTAATTCAAAGAATAATCTGAAAAAATGAAACTCATGTATCTAGTTAATTTCAATCCCTCAATAAACGTCTTTAATTAATGCAAATAATCGCTTTACAAAATTTTAGTAAAGTTTTTCAGTGTTCAGCTTTTCCAGTATTGCCCTTTTTAGCGTTAGTAAAGCCGGAAACAGCAGCAAGTATTCGAATCCATCCGGCTGTGGGTCTATGTCTGTGCAAACATGCTGTAATTTAGGGAACTTAACGTCCAATAGAGACATGGGTGGTGGGGGTGTCACGTTATCTCGTACTGCTTCGTTCCCATCTCCACACACAAGTTCAAGATGCTGCAAAGTTTCTCCAAAGTTTTTACCCAGATAGCCCAACAGTTGGTACAACGCATTTCGCACACTTTCTTCGTGTATAGAGCGTTTCGAAAGTTGTATAGAAACCGCAAAGCCATTCCAGTAGAACTCCATGGGACACTGCTCAAATCGCCAAACGTTAAACTGGTCACTTTATCACAAGCTGGAAGGTCCACGGGATAGTACAGTATTGGATAAGGAGTCTGATAAGTTAACTGGACTAAGTTTTCACCGTAAATTGCCAGTAACTTTCGAAAGAGATGCATGTCGGCAAAACAGAAAACTAGGCTTTTTAGTGAGGTCAGTGGTGGAAGTTCAAAATCGCGAATATATTCATTTTGCATTCTAACCATGTCATTTGAGTGAGCATCACGGATTTCCAATCTCCGCAAATTTGGCAGTAACTCCAGACATCTGAGAAACCTTTTTAGATTCGTTTTTGCAGACATGGATGGAACATGAATAGATGCATCCCAAAATCGCTTCGCCCCATTCACTAATAGCTACGTACTGAATACTCTCGTCAGCCTGGAAGTCCAGTTTCACTTGACGTGTTACGGGAAAGTTCATCACGGGGTAGTACGATTCCACAATCTGATTTTGAATGACGAATATTACTCAGAGTGCCCCATAAAAGTTTTATTAAAAGACTTAATACTGCATACATTAAGAATACATAACCGTAAACTCTTTCTTGATATCTGCTGGTATAAAAGTGGCAAAATCCGAAGAAACGTGATATTAAAATCTCATAGCATGTTCTACCTCAAGTCCTCAAATTAACGTGATGAAATTATGAATGAGAAAAAAGGTGCTTAAAAGTTTAGCAATGTTCACGCTTCACACTTTGCATCTTCATTTCCAAAATGTGTGTAAAGTGGAACGATTTGTTCAAAGCTTTTCCTCGCTTTCTCCGGTTCCTCCTGTAAAGTTTAATTGGACCAACAGCATGCAAACGCATCTTAACAGTACAATTTAATATTTCTTGATAAAAATGGATAGATTGAAGCATTCTTTTGACAATGACGACAATGAGCTTTCATAAAGTAATCCTACTTGTTAGACATGGCAAAGAGAGTAGAAATTTGACTACTATGAAGCAAAAATGGTACGGTGTATCCGTAGACTCTTTTACAGTTGCAAATTACATAGCATAACGACTATTTCCATTTACATCATTTAACTCATTTGAATGCAGTTTTATGAAACAGATTTATTGAAAAGAAAGTTTGTCTTGCAATGCCCCAAACGTATATTTATATTGAATAATTCTTTATTTACCCATTACCCTCATTATCCCTTGCAAAAGGTGCCATTCCTGCATCGCAGTGATTATCTTGATATTGGAGCTTGAATCCACATTTGACTCCAACCACATCTCCAATGAAACCGGAAGTCAGCATATATCTAAGTCACCTTGTATATCTAGACTCCAATAAATTATATATGTAAAAAATTCATCATACTTTTCTCAAGACGCAAAATTTCCATCGATAGTTGTTTTAGAACAGTTTCAAATTTGAGCTAACCAAAAGTGAAAAGTGAAAAAATGGGAAACCTGAATTCCCGGTTGCAAAACCCACAACAGACTTCCCGTCAATTGGAGGAATATTGCAAATGGAAGGCTGCATTTTTGGAGGACATGAGAGATGTGGTGTTACAAAGTGAGGTGAAGATGATCGGTGAGCAGGATGTTGCAGCAGAGGTGGATGTCCCGGCGGTGGAGGGACTTGCGGTGAATATCCCGGCAGAGGAGATACCGGCAGAGGAGATACCGACAGAGGAGATACCGACAGAGGAGATACCGGCAGAGGAGAAACCAGAGACATTTGACCATTATATGGATCTTCCAGAATTAGTTAGTTAGCAATAAAACAAGTAAACCATTAAAATCTTGATGATATTATTTATCTCGGGCATTGCAGGTGGTCCGTGAACGCATTCTAGACTTTGTCCACAGGGATCCACAAGACCTACTACACTTGCTGGAGGCGATTCCCTCCGAGTCAAAGATTTGCATGCTCACAAAGGAGGATGTTGAATTCGAAATGGTGCGAGTCACTTTTAACTTGATTAGAAATGCAGACTTGTATAAAATGGCTTTTGAATGTGTAACAGGCCTTTCCCGAGATGCTCCGTACGGGTGCAGTGTCCTGGATAATGGAGCGTGAACTGAGACAACTGTCCTTCAGAAGCAAACATAATGGAAAGGTGATCCTCCAATATTTTGAAAAGTGCTTGGCTAACGACGTACTTATCAGCGACCCATGGGAAGGGTCAGCAAGATCAATTAAGTTCATCTTTTTGCCAGAAGATCCATTTGGAGGTGACCGCCACTTTTTCGAGTGGAACGAAGGCGAAATGTCCATTGAAAAATGGCGTCAGTTCCCAACAACCAAACTGGTGGTGATCAACTGGCCAGTCACTTTGCGAGTGCAGGAAATACTGGCAAAGTTTGGAGAGGCCGCTTGGGATGTTGTACTTAACATAAACATCGAGGATATCCGGAATGGACTCCAGGCCTTGAAACTAATTCCCAACGTACGTAATCTATTACTAACCAGCGATGAAATGTGCCTCACCCACACCTTCAACAGCTTGGGACCAAATGCAAGGGATTTGGCTGCCATTGAGCTTCCCGAGTTGATCTTTCTGAATTTCCTCAAGCTTGGTGTGCATGAACGCGGCTTCCGATTAATTTGGATTAAGATTTTGAAAAAATATGGACCTAAGCTAAAGCAGCTTGCTTTTTCGACTTCGTTCTCTGTCCCGCAATTTCCTGCTGGGTCCATGCCATCTTTTGATGCATTGACCATGGTCAATTTGCAGTTCCTTAACCCTAACCATGAGGAGATAAGCAGTCAAGTGGCCAAACGATTCCTGTCCATCTTAAAAACTTCGCCTTTGAAGTTCTTAAAAATTAACATTATTGAAAGAATGGGAACATACCGTCTAAGCGACTTTTACTCATTACTGGAGCATATTGCCAATACTTTTGGAAGTTCCTTGGAACACCTCGGGGTGGATTTTAGTAGCACTTGGATGAGTTTCCGAATGGATGAGTTTGTTGATTACAACAATATGCCTCCTCCACCAAACTTTCGGTTTCCCAAGTTGAAGCATTTTGAAACGAACTTAAGAGCTCATTCGCCGGATGCGTGGGCTTTCTTGTGTGTGTTTCCGACTTTGGAAACCCTGCATATCGATAATCTTGGATTTTGGGGTTTGTATAGGAACGTTGAACTTGAAGGGATTTCCAATGAATTGTGGAGAGCACTTCCTAAGTTGAAGTGGATTCAGGTTTCGCGTGATAATGTAAAGATAAATCGGGAGCAAGTACTTGGGACAGAACAGGAATTTATCTAAACCTCAACTGCACTGCTCATAATTTTATGATTGACATGTACATGGTTTTGAAAAGACTTGACTATAAAAATGTAATGCTTTTTGTAATTGACGTATAAAAAAGAAGGTGTATTTTTTTCAAATCAATGATTCAAACAATAATCTGATAATATGAAACCGAAATGAAATGTAATGTATATAGGTAGTTAATTTCAATCCATCAATAAACAACTTTATTTAACGCAAATAATAGCCTTTACAAAATTTTAGTATTTTTTTCAAACAAGTCTACAATGTAGAAGTAAATTAAAACAGTTTTACATTTTTCAAAAACAAAATGGAAAGAAAATATGGAATCATAAGGAATGGTACGTAAATGAAAAGTTATGAAAATATACATAGTTAACAAAACAACCGAAACCTTCTCACTTTTTGGTCTTCTTCTGTAACTCCAACCATTCACCCCTGGAATAAATCCAATTTTCTTCTCTCTCCTCGCCATTGGCAGATCCCTGGACACCCCTGGCACTTGACTTTCCTTTCTGAAGCTTCGGCTTGCCAAAGCGTCCACACACATTCACCTTCTTCAACTTCGGAAACAAAGACCAAATGTTCGACTCCAACAGTCGATCAGTGTAGCCCACAATTTGGATCTGCTGCTTTTTCTCAATCGCCACTCCATACTCATTCTTCCACTTTTTCCCCGCCATTGTCGAATCAATAGAAATCTGAAGGTACTCTAGTTTGTCCTTCATCGGCAACAAGAAGTCAAAACTGGTGGCGTTAGTCACATGCGTAGACAAATTGGTCAAGTTTAAAAGATTGAGACGTAGGTTCTGACACTGATCCACAATCCACTTTTCATCCGGTTGCTTCTTTGCCTTTGGCAGTTGACAAGTAAAGGTGGTCAGCGTGTTTTTAAACTTTTGGTCCAGCATGGAGAACAGCCGATCCCACTTGATAAATGGACATCTATCTTCAAAGAGCAAGGACAGTCTTTTCAACGCAGGCCAGTTGACTTTGGGACCTTCCAAAAGGTGGAACTCCTTCTCCCTGACACATCTCAAATTGACTTTCTCCAGGTTGGGAAGGGGCAGACCGTAAACATCAAAGTTTTTGTTTTCATCAGTTCCTCTAACGTCCAGCAGGGTTACGTGACCATTGCTTCGAATCAGCTCAGCAACTATTGGTGTAGGAACTGGTTGACCAAGCATTAACACATTCAAGTGCTTCAGTTTTGGCAAGGGATGGATCTTGATCAATTTCTTCAATTCGCCAAGAAGTGGCTTATCCTCGTACGGATCGTACATGATCGAGTACAAGTTCAAACTCTTCAAATTGGGCATCAGCTCCAGCCACTCACGCAACTTTTTGTAGTAAATTGACTTCTCAGAACACCGGTCATTGGCGTCAATTGCACAGTGCCAAATGTGACGACCGTACTTGTTCAGCAACTTGACTACCTCCAACTGTCTATCGTCAACTTCCAGCATTAAAGGACCAGTATTGTTCAGCTCCAAAGTAATTGTTCGAGAGACAAACGGATTTTTTCCGGAAGTAGATCCATGCGTTTTCTCAAAATGCTTTAAAAACGGAATCACAGTCTCATCCGCGTCTCCAGAAAAGTCCGTCTGAGCCCAAGAGCCATTCAAAGCTCCATTTTGGTAGGAGCTGTCCACAGCGTGACACCAGGCTTTGCAAGCCAAACGCAGGTTCAAAATCCAAGAAAAGCTTGATGGAGAAGTTCTCCTTCTTCCACAGTCACTACAATCCACGCGAGTGACCTGTGGTCCACCAGGTTGTTGTTCAATCTTTCGTCCTTTGGCTTTGGGCTTCTGTTCCTGCTCATCGTTTTGTTTAGCTAAGACCTCCCAAACTTTAGGGAACAAGAAGATAGTCCTATCATCCAGCAATCGATCCCGGAAAAAGGTCGACGAGTTACTCAGATTCTCCCGGTCCTTGAAGTCAGTAACCCTTGCCAAAATCTTTCCCCAAAGCTGTCAATCATCAAATTATAAGAATCATGACATGACAAAAACCCTTAGTTCACTTGACTTAAAACCGAAACATACGAGATCAGATAGCGCTAGCTACGCTTAAAACCTTAATTCTTATCAGTATCAGTTCTTACCTTATCATTAAAGAAGTTGAGAAGATGCTCCCTGTCCTTATCCTTCAGTTGACACCCTTTGTCCTTCGTCCCTTGCACCACGGTTTCATCCAGCTTGGCCTTCTTGTTAACTACTCCGTCCATGGTCGCCATTATCACTTGCTTC